>CALNHX010012235.1:0-26514 GCA_940337035.1 Agriotes lineatus
TCATTAATGAGTGTCGTACGATTTTCACATATAATATCATAAGAGCATTAATTCTTTCCGGAAATTTTTTTGAGTGCGTTCCAACAACGTCGTATTAATTTGCCCGAGCGGGACGCAAGGGCAAATTAGGACGTTGTTGGAATGCACGAATAATAATTTCCGGATATGAATTAATGCTCGAATGCAGATTCGGTAAGAAAATCGTAACGACACAAACCCTAAAAAGAAGTAATGTCTACCTACAAAAAATTTCCAAGAAATTTTTGTTATTGTCTTGGTTACGACTCGTGAACTAATTTTTCTATTGGTCATTAATGAGTGTCGTACGATTTTCACATATAATATCATAAGAGCATTAATTCTTTCCGGAATTTTTTTTGAGTGCGTTCCAACAACGTCGTATTAATTTGCCCGAGCGGGACGCAAGGGCAAATTAGGACGTTGTTGGAATGCACGAATAATAATTTCCGGATATGAATTAATGCTCGAATGCAGATTCGGTAAGAAAATCGGAACGACACAAACCCTAAAAAGAAGTAATGTCTACCTACAAAAAATTTCCAAGAAATTTTGTTATTGTCTTGGTTACGACTCAAAAATTTCCAAGAAATTTTGTTATTGTCTTGGTTACGACTCGTGAACTAATTTTTCTATTGGTCATTAATGAGTGTCGTACGATTTTCACATATAATCTCATAAGAGCATTAATTCTTTCCGGAAATTTTTTTGAATGCGTTCCAACGTCATATTAATTTGCCCGAGCAAGGGCAAATTAGGACGTTGTTGGAATGGACGAAAAATAATTTCAGGATATGAATTAGTGCTCGAATGCAGATTCGCTAACAAAATCGTAACGACACAAACCCTCACAGTGAGGTTGGTCTACCTACAAAAAATTTCCAAGAAATTTTGTTGTCCTGTTTCTATTGGTCATTAATGACTGTCGTACGATTTTCCAAGAAATTGTTTTGTTGTCTTGGATACGGCTCGTGAACTAATTTTTCTATTGGTCATTAATGAGTGTCGTACGATTTTCACATATAATATCATAAGAGCATTAATTCTTTCCGGAAATTTTTTTGAGTGCGTTCCAACAACGTCGTATTAATTTGCCCGAGCGGGACGCAAGGGCAAATTAGGACGTTGTTGAATGCACGATAAATAATTTCCGGATATGAATTAATGCTCGAATAGAGATTCGGTAAGAAAATCGTAACGACACAAACCCTAAAAAGAAGTAATGTCTACCTACAAAAAATTTCCAAGAAATTTTGTTGTTGTCTTGGATACGGCTCGTGAACTAATTTTTCTATTGGTCATTAATGAGTGTTGTACGATTTTCACATATAATCTCATAAGAGCATTAATTCTTTCCGGAAATTTTTTTGAGTACGTTCCAACAACGTCGTATTAATTTGCCGAGCGGGACGCAAGGGCAAATTAGGACGTTGTTGGAATGCACGAATAATAATTTCCGGATATGAATTAATGCTCGAATGCAGATTCGGTAAGAAAATCGTAACGACACAAACCCTAAAAAGAAGTAATGTCTACCTACAAAAAATTTCCAAGAAATTTTTGTATTGTCTTGGTTACGACTCGTGAACTAATTTTTCTATTGGTCATTAATGAGTGTCGTACGATTTTCACATATAATCTCATAAGAGCATTAATTCTTTCCGGAAATTTTTTTGAGTGCGTTCCAACAACGTCGTATTAATTTGCCCGAGCGGGACGCAAGGGCAAATTAGGACGTTGTTGAATGCACGATAAATAATTTTCGGATATGAATTAATGCTCGAATAGAGATTCGGTAAGAAAATCGTAACGACACAAACCCTAAAAAGAAGTAATGTCTACCTACAAAAAATTTCCAAGAAATTTTTGTTATTGTCTTGGTTACGACTCGTGAACTAATTTTTCTATTGGTCATTAATGAGTGTCGTACGATTTTCACATATAATCTCATAAGAGCATTAATTATTTCAGGAAATTTTTTTGAATGCGTTCCAACTTCATATTAATTTGCCCGAGCAAGGGCAAATTAGGACGTTGTTGGAATGGAAGAAAAATAATTCAGGACATTAATGAGTGTCGTACGATTTTCACATATAATATCATAAGAGCATTAATTCTTTCCGGAAATTTTTTTGAGTGCGTTCCAACAACGTCGTATTAATTTGCCCGAGCGGGACGCAAGGGCAAATTAGGACGTTGTTGGAATGCACGAATAATAATTTCCGGATATGAATTAATGCTCGAATGCAGATTCGGTAAGAAAATCGTAACGACACAAACCCTAAAAAGAAGTAATGTCTACCTACAAAAAATTTCCAAGAAATTTTTGTTATTGTCTTGGTTACGACTCGTGAACTAATTTTTCTATTGGTCATTAATGAGTGTCGTACGATTTTCACATATAATCTCATAAGAGCATTAATTCTTTCCGGAAATTTTTTTGAGTGCGTTCCAACAACGTCGTATTAATTTGCCCGAGCGGGAGCAAGGGCAAATTAGGACGTTGTTGAATGCACGATAAATAATTTTCGGATATGAATTAATGCTCGAATAGAGATTCGGTAAGAAATCGTAACGACACAAACCCTAAAAAGAAGTAATGTCTACCTACAAAAATTTCAAGAAATTTTTGTTATTGTCTTGGTTACGACTCGTGAACTAATTTTTCTATTGGTCATTAATGAGTGTCGTACGATTTTCACATATAATCTCATAAGAGCATTAATTATTTCAGGAAATTTTTTTGAATGCGTTCCAACTTCATATTAATTTGCCCGAGCAAGGGCAAATTAGGACGTTGTTGGAATGGAAGAAAAATAATTTCAGGACATTAATGAGTGTCGTACGATTTTCACATATAATATCATAAGAGCATTAATTCTTTCCGGAAATTTTTTTGAGTGCGTTCCAACAACGTCGTATTAATTTGCCCGAGCGGGACGCAAGGGCAAATTAGGACGTTGTTGGAATGCACGAATAATAATTTCCGGATATGAATTAATGCTCGAATGCAGATTCGGTAAGAAAATCGTAACGACACAAACCCTAAAAAGAAGTAATGTCTACCTACAAAAAATTTCCAAGAAATTTTTGTTATTGTCTTGGTTACGACTCGTGAACTAATTTTCTATTGGTCATTAATGAGTGTCGTACGATTTTCACATATAATCTCATAAGAGCATTAATTCTTTCCGGAAATTTTTTGAGTGCGTTCCAACAACGTCGTATTAATTTGCCCGAGCGGGACGCGAGGGCAAATTAGGACGTTGTTGAATTCACGAAAAATAATTTCCGGATATGAATTAATGCTCGAATGGAGATTCGGTAAAAAATCGTAACGACACAAACCCTAAAAAGAAGTAATGTCTACCTACAAAAATTTCCAAGAAATTTTGTTGTTGTCTTGGATATGGCTCGTCAACTAATATTTCTATTGGTCATTAATGAGTGTCGTACGATTTCATAGTAATTAACTGCATGATAACTATTAATGAACAAAAATTTTTTTTCAAATACATCACTGACAAAATAGTCTCCTGATACAGGTGCTATCGTTATTTTTATAGCAATTAACTGCTAATTAAAGGTCTCTTGGAGGTCTTCGGTGATATGTACATAGTGTCTAGTATTATATATAAACTTCTAGGAATAAAAAACGTAAGAAACAATTGACGAAGCTAGATATACTGCATCTATTGTTCATGAAAATTTCTTATTACGCTGATTGCGTTCGTGTATCAGAGGAGCTGCATTGGAAATAAACAAGCAACTTGTGTAATTAAATAAAACGTTCACGCAGCAGTACTTCTAACTATTGTCACAATAGTTGGCGAAGAAAGGTAAATACTGTTAAATTTTAATTCCCTAGTTGTAAAGCTATAACAGTTTGAAGATGTAATGCTGCAAATACTTTCAAATATCGAAGAACATGTAACCTACTATAAAAATAAATTACTACTGTTTTTTATATTATTTATATCTGGAATGTTGTAACTTAGACCTAGTCAAATTTCTTGTTGTAAAAATAGCGATTATGTGATTTCCTCTCAGCATGGAGAACCAGAAGAACGACGTAACCTACGGAGAATGACGAAGTAGATAGGATTATACAACAACATATGCCGAATTTAGTTGAAGTCGTTCAAGATGTTTACCCAAAACGTATTTAAAATTTTCAGATACCATCTCAAATTTAGAAATACGAGAAGCAATGTAATCTTCGTATCATATCCTAAATCAGGTATGTGTGTAGAATCTGCTTTACAAAAGGTGTCTCGTAAGAGAATGTCTATGGCTTACTGGAGTCAACTATTACATCTTGAAGGGTTCTCCGTATATGATAATTTGTGAACATGTGAAAAAATCACTGCTAATGAAATGTAACAGCTTAGTAGTTTTGAAGTTTGCAGTAAATTACTCAGGGTGTTAACTGTAGCAGTAGTTGGTCCACTTTTAATATCTAATAATATTTCTTGGCTGAATTTTTATAGGATTTTCGGCTTCCCTAATCAATTTTAAACAAAGCAGCAACCATATTAAAAATTTCTTATAGGTATTATTACAAGATAAGTTCTTACATATATTGTACACCAATCCAATTGGATTATTTTCGATCACGTGTATTAATTTGACAAATCAGATCACACTTGAAGTGAAAACGAACCCTAGAGTGATTTTCAATGAAAATGGAAACTACCTACACAATTAAAATTTAGTAGTATCCTATGACAAGTAAATAATGAAGTGACAAATTAATTTTGTCAGAAAAATGGTTTCTCGCTTCCCCAAAAATTATATTAATTTATTTAAGAATTTATCTTCTCGAAGTCACCGCGGCCAGTGATAAATCCTTATGATTTTGACACATCATATCCCTCAAGCGCGTTACTTTCAAGAAATTCTCATAACCCTAGGCGAAGCCTGGGGTTATTTCTAGGCAACGCACTTTCGAGTTGTTATTTGTCAAAATTATTGCGGGTGATAATCACTACCCTTGATAAATTATAGCTGATAATGTATCTACCACCTTTAGCTCTCTCTTTTACAGCTTTAAAGGGGGGGGCTTCCATTTCATGGTTGAAACCAGCGATACAGGGAAAATACGTGTAAAAAAACGATTTACGAGGAGGCCATTCGTGACCTTAATATTGAAAATTTTGAGTTGATATTTTTAATTGATTATGAGTGTATGGGACAGCTCATTCTGGAAATCTAGAGTCCAGTAAACA
This sequence comes from Agriotes lineatus, assembly GCA_940337035.1. Classification (NCBI taxonomy): domain Eukaryota; kingdom Metazoa; phylum Arthropoda; class Insecta; order Coleoptera; family Elateridae; genus Agriotes; species Agriotes lineatus. The sequence continues at coordinate 5,247 of CALNHX010012235.1, forward strand.
CACTACTAGCTGCGTACAAATTTTTTAAATCGGTAGACAACTTTACAAGCCAATACAATAATAAAGTGATCTAACCTAGGTGCATAATTTATCCAATAAGGTACAGTTGCACGACTTAGTAGCTTAATACAGGTGCTATAAAACCACTGTGTATCTGGTTATTGCTGTTTTATGGTACCAGTACCGCAAAGCAATTCTTTAACGTACTAGTACCGTAAATATTTATTTTGTGTTGACGTCGTGATTACCATTATGTTAATAATATTCTAGGATACAACAAAAATGTATTTCAAGATACTAACACGCATTTTATGAACTGCATGGGCTTGAGAACTGGTCTGGTTGATAGCAAACGATCTGGACTTTAAAGGTGCAGAAAAGGAATTGGCGCCCAGATTTCCATTTCTTGAGTAAATTATAAGCTAGGAGCCGTTCATAAATGAAGAATGTTATAGTTAAAAATCTTTGCAGAATCTCTGCCATATGTGATCCTAAATACCTCGAAAGCTCCTTACACTGAAATATGCAAACATAGAATACATAAGTGAACAGAAAAGTCCCAGGTTTATAAAAACACATCTTCCATTTTCATTATTACCAGAGTAGATTCGAAACGGATCTAAATCGCCCAGGGTAGCTAACAAATCGGGCATCTCAAAAGTGAAACTGAAATCTCTTTTTAGATTATATACGTTATGAGGGATCCAAAAGACACCTGTGTTTCGTACTATAACCAATATAAGCTGTTTAGGAGGTGGAACGGTACACTTGAAGACTTTGCTAAAATATGGTTATCTGAAAAAGGTAGGATGAAAAAGCCCCCTTGCCCTTAAAGCACATTTATTAATTTCAGCATTATACGTTCGTTATGGAAGCATGTATTGGGTTACTGGGAGCATAAAAACTCACCGAATTTTCATTTCGTTATAAATCTTTAGTCTTCATGTAAAAAATTTGAATTTGAAAAATTACACTTGGTATGTGAAATTTTGAAAATTATTTTAAAAATTGAAAATTTAATTTTGCTTAAGTTAAAGAAAATAGGTGTTTTCTGGCCTTGATATTTTAGTTAGCTAAAACTAACTCATGTTAAAAAAAAATTCATTGAAATCTTACTTAAATTCCGAAAAATAGCACTCTTTGGATTTTAGCAATTCCGAAAATCTCCATTTTCTAAGTAAAAATCGCTCGGTATATATGATAGGGCTAAATAGGTTTTTGGACAAGCACAAATTATTGTCGTAAAAAAACTGTTTTGAAAACTAAAAAACTCTCATATGATGCCGACTTCTTCGCAGTCACTGCAGCTTACTTGAGAATATGCTTCATTAGTTTCACAGCGTATCCTCTGTAATTTTTTTCATTTTAGATGTCTCGGGGACATCCTTGCGTCGGAAACTTTTTATATATGAAAAATGTACAGAATTTTACTAATTACAGAAAGCAGATACCGAAATTCTCAAACCCGAGACTATTAATTCGTATGTAATTCTATAAGAATCAAGTGATTGTCAGGTTCTCATTTTCCTTAAGTAATTGTACTTTTGCAATATTCCCCTGCTGTCAAAATATATAAATTCGTGTCTATAGAATTTTATATAAAATAAAATTCTATCTAAAAGGAAATGCTGTAATTAAACAAACAGACATACTTTGGATTGCTGAACAATTATAGTAAGAACATTTAAGTATTGACTGGAATATTAACTGAAAACAATTCGGGAACAGCACTGAAAGCTATAAATAATAATTATTTGTCACGTAAACTACTTGAGAATGTAAGTAATACTGAGCCGCCGAAGGAAGCCGAGGGCATTTCATTAGAGCGATAACGAAGTTTACTCTAGACGTGCATTAAAAAAGTCAGCAGTAATCAGTGTTTCTTAATGATCAGTTCCAGAAAAGTTCTATAATATGTATTTGCTCCTGATCTCTTGCCAAGGAAACAAGTTTGTTTGTTATGAAATATGCGTATAATAAATTTACCAGGGAATAAAATGTCATTTTATTCCATGGGGTAAAGAAATCTGTTATGTATCAAAAGTCCGGTACATAAACTTTATTTTATTCCTGGTGGAAAAAAAATACAACGATAGTATAGGTAGTTCATAGAGTCTCTATAAACTATAATTGTAATGGTGTTCAAAATTAGTTCCTTCAATATTTTCTTAGTCCATGCATCAAACTGTTCTATTATCTGGCTAGAAAATTCTTCCCTTGTAATTCCGTGTAGTTCCTCCTTCATCAAGTTGATCTTTCTTCTGGTTGCTATAAGTTCTTGGCGCTTGACGGCCTTGTTATTTTTCATAGATTCAAAACTTAAAAGGTGGCATAGCTGCTGCATTTGCTCACACGTTATCTCTTTGACAAAGAAGTTAGCTACATCTTTGATAACCGCTGCAAGGTCTTTTTTCATATCTTCGAATTTAACGAAATGAAAATTCGGTGAGTTTTTATGCTCCCAGTAACCCAATACATGCTTCCAGAAAGAACCGTATAATGCTGAAATTAATAAAAGTGCTTTAAGGGCAAGGGGTCTTTGTCATCCTACCTTTTTCAGATAAGAATATTTTAGCAAAGTCTTCAAGAGTACCGCTCCACCTCCTAAACAGCTTATATTGGTTATAGTACGAAACACAGGTGTCTTTTGGATCCCTCATAACGTATATAATCTAAAAAGAGATTTCAGTTTCACTTTTGAAATGCCCGAGTTGTTAGCTACCTTGGGCGATTTAGATCCGTTTCGAATCTGCTCTGGTAATAATGAAATGGAAGATGTGTTTTTATAAACCTGGGACTTTTCTGGTCACTTATGTATTCTATGTTTGCATGTTTCAGTGTAAGGAGCTTTCCGAGGTCTTCAGGATCACATATGGCAGAGATTCTGCAAAATATTTTAAACTATAATATTCTTCATTTATGAACGGCTCCTAGCTCATAATTTACTCAAGAAATGGAAATCTGGGCGCCAATTCCTTTTCTGCACCTTAAAGTCCAGATCGTTTGCTATCAACCAGACCAGTTCTTGAGCCCATGCAGTTCCTAAAATGCATGTTAGTATCTTGAAATACATTTTTGTTATATCCTAGAATATTATTAATATAATGGTAATCAAGTCGTCAACACAAAATAAATATTTACGGTACTAGTACTTTAAAGAATTGCTTTGCGGTACTGATACTATAAAACAGCAATAACCAGATACACAGCGGTTTTATAGCACATGTATTAAGCTACTAAGTCGTGCAACTGTACCTTCCAACAAATTTTAGAGTTATTGGTTAAATTAATCATCTAGGTTAGATAACTTTATTATTGTATTGGCTTGTACAGTTGTCTACCGATTTAACGCAGCTCGTAGTGTGTTTACTGGACTCAAGATTTGCAGGATGAGCTGTAGGCGAATCTTGGAAATTGCCTACTCGTCCTGTAAGGTCTTGCTTTCAGTACTTGTTAGGAAAATACCTATTTGCAGCACTCCGCTGCAGCAGGGCAGGCAGAAGTGTATAATTACATGATATTGATTATGAAAATAACTGTAGATTTTCAACTTAATAACAATAGTCCAATCATTTGGTGGTTTCACCTGAAAGTTTGCCGAAAAGTCATTCTCCAAGATGGCTGTACTAGAAGCAAAACTGTATAAAAATGGCAAATATAAAAACTTCGGGAAGACCTTATCGGTAAACCTCTTTTTCACACCAAAGGACTGGACTGCAACATCCAGACCCATTTCTCGTACCGTTTGGTGCGTGTTTAATTTACTCGTCGTTATCCAACAGCCGACGTCTTTGATCCTCTTCATTCTGATGATTCATATCTTCATTTCACATTTTTTCGAGCCAACACCATACTCTATATCAGAAACAGCCGCATTTATCGTTCACGTTACATTGCATTATGTGAGAGACACCTTAATAGCAGGGTTCGTATAATAGTAATTCTTAAAATGATAATAGGAGTTCACATATAATTCGTTTATATTTTAATATAACAAGAATACAAATACTTATTAGAATATGGCACAGGTTAGTCTTCTGGCACACATTTATGACACAAACAAATGGACGCTTTTCTACGTTTACGTGTTCAAAAGTAAATTCAGAGTGTCTTCAATAGGATAACTCAAAATGGTTGTAGATTTATTGACTGATAATTGTGCCTTTTTTAAATCATTTGCAATAAAGTACTATAGAATAGAGCGAAGAAAATTTCAGCACTCTGTATTATTAATTAGAAGTAGGTACGTCTATATATTTATTTAATAAATATACTTTATTTCATTTTGGAAGCATAATCTTGTTATTGGCGTAAAATGGCTTTTATAGCTCTAGGGCCTATAACGTTGCTAAGCAGTATAATAAGCACCAACAATGTAGTATAGCAACACCAACAATCTGCATAGAAACCATAGCACACCAGAAATGCACAGCGCCAGCACAACGACGACGCAGTAGTCTGTAGCCAAAATACTGAATCCTTGAATTTTGTCCATTTTGAGGACTAAAATTAAATAAAACGTTGTATGTACCACGTGCCTAATCACGATTATAGCTCTCGTGCAACATTCCCTCGTGCTACAATCTATTGATTGGGCCCTTAATACATAAATAACTATTATTTTCAATTCCTATAATTAAATAACTTGGAAATAACGTAATTACATTTAAAAATGTGGAATTGCAATTCTAAATAATTTTAAATAATAAAAAAAACAGAAACGTTTTATATTGATATTTTTTTTAAAACCTGAAATTTGTAAAAATTCGTGTTACTTAACACTCTTTAATCATTTTATTTTAAATCTAAGGGCTTCTATGAAACTAAAAGTTCTCCGTTAGATATTAACATTATACAAGGCTTGAATAGAGCAAGCTAGAATTGATGTTTGCCTATAACAAAGCAATTCTTCACGATATAAAAACGAAATTAGACCACCTGGGTGGTTGAGTGGATAAGCACACCCTGCTTAGCAACCAAGTGGACATGGGTTCAAATCTGGCCGTAGCTGAGAATTTTGTTCTGAGTTGCAATGAAATTGAACTCATTACGTAAGTGAGCCTTAAGTTTGATTAAGGTTTGTTTGAATGCGGGGGTGCGTAATGCAAGTCACATGCGACCTATTACCTCCATTGCAATTCACGCACGGTATGAATGGTCCTTGACACTGAAGTGCAAGATGCTAAAAGTAATGAATTAATTATGAATGAACAATCACTGTTAATGAAATACGAGTATAACAGAGTTGAGCTCGCAGTAAAACTCTAGGGTTGGTAATCGTGATAGAAGATAGAACTAACCCTTAATTTCTTAAGAGAATTGTTGGATGTAATACATATAGGATTTTTAGATTTTGTATCAATTCTTCGTTAAAAATGTCGTCTTCTTGAAGGTAGCAGCGATGCACCTTTTGGAAAATACTTTTATTTAAAAGAAATCGTACAATTTCAATTATACACTGAGCCTTACGCTTATCTTTGTTAGAATTCTCCAAGTTTAGTAATCTCAAAATGCACACAAAGCTAAAATACTACGTGTTATTATAATCAGACCCAGTAGATATAGGAGAGTACCGCCACGTCCGCCATGTTGTTCTTTTGTCATATGCGTCACTTTGGTTTGTAACATAATTCCGTCAACGTGACATTTATTGGCAATCCGAAATTTTACTTAAAATTGGCAAAACTGTAAGTCTATGTCAAATTCGAGGTTAGTAGGTTAGGTTTTGTTTGTTATTTGACACAAACTGATGGAAAACATAACCTGATAACCTCGAGTTTGACATAGACTTACAGTCTTGCCAATTTCAAGTAAAAATTTAGACATAACTCAATCAGTCATTGCTGATGGGGACAAAAATGGCGGCGATGGAAGCATTTTCACGGATCAAAGAATGGCGGTACTCTCTATATCTACTGGCTCTGATTATAATAACTCGTGTGTATAAAATCCAATCAAACTGTGTCTACCCAACACGCTGCATTGTCACAGTTCCGGTTTATTTCTTTCAACGCCATTTGACGCCATAGCACAGAACACCGTCTGTAACTTCTTTTCGTCTTCATCTGTTTAAATTGCTTATTTAATAGTACCAAATCGTACAATTCTAGAACTACTATTTATTCATTTTAATGCAGGAACCAATCCAAATAATCAATAAAGATAGACCAGAGCGAGAAATTTGTATACGATGGATGGTGCAGAGGGGAAAGTGGAAAAGAGCCTGAAGTGTGGGAGTGTTGCCCATCCTAGATGACAGGGTTAAGGGGATGGGGGAGAGGGGGCACGATTCCATGAGTTACATCAACGAGATAGAGAAATGCGTGTAAGATAACGCTTTATGGGGATGATGTTCACGACTTTAATATTAAAGTTTGAGTTGATTTTTTTGTTGGAGAGATTATGAGATTGTGAGACAGTTATTCTCCCATCTTCGTAGATTAACATTACTTCTTTATACTTCAACTCTCATCAAAAGCGAAAGCATTGCATTTTATAGCCGGTTTTATTTCATGAATTTTTCTTCATAAAGGAGGTAACCTGTTCTGTGAAGATAGGAGCATAACCGCCAAACTAATCATCTATCCAACATAAAAGTCCCAATTAAACATTTTTCATGGGGGGGGGGGGGGGGGGGGGTCAAGAACGTATAACAATTTGTTGAAATATTTAATAATCGTTAAATAGGCATTTCGACAGCTAAGCTGTAATTGTCAATCGCTATTGTTAAATATTTGTGTGGTTAGGGGTTGTGATCAGATTCAAACCACAGGCTCCAGCAGTGTTTAGTAGTAAGCTCTAGTAAGCCATAGACATACTCTTGCGAGACACCTTTTGTAAAGCATATTCTACACACATACCTGCTGTAGGATATGATACGAAGATTACATCGCTTTCTCGTATTTCTAAATTTGAGATGGTTTCTGAAAATTTTAAATACGTTTTGGGTAACCAAACATCTTGAGCGACTTCAACTAGATTCGGCATATGTTCTTGTATAATCTGATTTACTTCGTTGTTCTCCGTAGGTACGTCGTTCTTCTGGTTCTCCATGCTGAAAGGAAATCACATAATCACTATTTTTAACAACAAGAAATTTGACTAGGTATAAAGTTACAACATTCCAGATATAAATAATATAAAAAAACAGTAGTAATTTATTTTTATAATAGGCTACATGTTAGCGTTCTTCGATATTTGAAAGTATTTGCAGCATTACATCTTCAAACTGTTGTAGCTTTACAACTAGGAAATTAAAATTTAAAAGTATTTACCTTTCTTCGCCAACTATTGTGACAATGTTTAGAAGTACTGCTGCCGTGAATGTTTTATTTAATTTAAGAAGTTGCTTGTTGATTTCCAATGCAGCGCCTCTGATACACGAACGCAATCAGCGTAGTAAGAATATTTTCATGAACAACTGCTTTTATAGCTTCGTCAATTGTTTCTTATGTTTTTTTTTGTTCCTAGAAGTTTATGTACAATACTAGACACTATACATATCACCGAAGACCTTCAAGAGACCTTGAATTAGCAGATAATTGCTATAAAAATAACGATAGTACCTGTATCAGGACATTACTTTGTCAGTGATGTATTTGAAAAAATTTGTTTTTGTCATTAGTAGTTATCATGCAGCTAATTACTGTGAACATTGTGACAACACCTTTGCTAGAATAATATATAAAAGTTTATATACAAGGGAAGAGCAAAAATTTTGCCGTTCTTTGTCTTGGTGTGCCTTGAGAAACAAAATTTTGATATATGTCATTTTGTATGTTGTTGTCTGTCGGTGTTGAAAGTTTCATCCAGATTCACACAAAACTGAAGCTGAAACATCGATGGGCCAAGTATGTTGATTTGCCAGGCGACTACATAGAGAAGTCCTAACATGTATTAAAATTGCACAATTAAAGCATTAGTAGTTTTTGAGAACGGCAGAATTTTTCCCATACCCTCGTATAATACTAGACACTTTACATATTACAGAAGACCTCCAGGAGACCAATGATTAGCAGTTAATTGCTATACAAATAGCTTTAGGGCCTTTATCAGGAGTTTATTTTGGTAGTGATGTATCAGTACCTAAATATATGACAACACTTTTTTGTTCATTAGTAGTTATCATGTAGTTAGATAATATGAAATTGTGACAACACCTTTGCTAGAATATTCTATCGATAGTGGGCTATCACCGCCTACTTAAAAACCTCCAGTAAGTTTTCATTTAGATTGCAATTTAAGCATATATTAGTATTAAACTCAAGAAATGGTACATAAGATCACAAAAATACAATATGATGACACAGCAGGACGTATAATACTAGAAAAACTTCTAAACGAGTTTCGCGAAAATTAAGTTTTGGTGGGTGAGAAAAAAACTAGTCCGCCTGGAGATTATGTAAAATATGCAGAATCTTTAGATAATATGCAGATACGAGAGTGACACTATAGTTGTTTCATATCCAAAACCAGGTATTTAAAAAAAATCCATATTATCTTCTTCTTCTTCGTCTACTTTAGTAAGGCGAATCGCCTGTTTATTGCTATACTCTGGATTCTTATTTGATTATTGCTGTTCTTGTGATATTGATTTCCAGTTGTCACGCCACCTCTTTAGCGGTCTTCCTGGTGGTCTGATCCCCTGTGGTTTTCCATTTCATGCTATTTTGGCTAATCTGGTGTCTGCCATTCTGTTTACGTGTTCATTCCATTCACGTCTTCTTTTTCTCACCCATCGGACCACATCTTCTACTTTATATTTTTCTCTAATGTGCGTATTTCTTTGTCTGTCCCACATTGTATACCCTGCGATTGTTCTTAAACTTTTCATCTCGGTTGTTCTAATTTTTTTTCGTTAAAGTGCTATCCATATTATAATTTAGAAATCTTAAGACTCACAACAAACCAAAGGGTGTTTTCATACTTTTAGGCACAACAGGTGCGAGTGCTACCCTAGCATTTAAGCTTTGATTCCATGAAAATCAAATTATACAAGAATACACTCCGAATTTATTTGAAGTCGCTCAAGATGTTTGGTTACCCAAAACGTATTTAAAGTTTTCAAAATCCATCGCAAATTTTGAAATACGAGAAAACCATGTAATCGTCTCATCATATCCTAAAGCAGGTATGCGTGTAGAGTCTGTTTTACAAGTGTATGACGATGTTATCTCATCGCGCAACAAAAAACATGTAGGTTAACTACACGTAGAATGACAAAGATTCACTTTTGTGGATCGTATAGATAACATTTAAAATATATCTCCATTTTCTTGCTTCTCAGTTAATAATAATAAAATGCTACTTTTATTTTTGCATTCCTTCGGTTATGGAAAATGAAAAATGGTTAGCAACAGTATGAATAGATGCAGTATTGGTTTCTCTACAAAAAATGTATTTACACTTTAGCTCTAAAATAATTAGGGGAGCCAATAATTGGACATTAAGAATTTAACACGAGATGAAAAAAAAATTGACCGGAAGTCGACCTCGGAAAAGAAATCCGATTTCCGGTTTCTATATATTTTTGGAATCTACTCTTCAAGCTGAGTCGAATGATATATATCTCGTCCTCCTAAAATATATCTCCATTTTCTTGCTTCTCAGTTTTTAAAAATTTTAATTTCGTCTATAGGCCAGTCGATAAGTCTTTTAAAATGGCTGTTAGCGGGAGTAATTCCGGACAAGCTGGAATAAATTTTAATCTGTTTTGTTGGGACTCAGAAGATATATATTAATTTTGCACCCCTTGACAGGCCCGGATTTAACCGCTATGCTTAAAAAGGTCTATTTTTTTAATATTTTTCCTAATATTAGTGAATATCTCGATTAGTATCAACTTTAGAGCAAAATGCGTAGTTGTCAAAATTAAAGAAGAGTAAATTCTCTACAAAAAATGTTCTATACATTTTTGTCATACGTTTGCTTGTTTCGAATTCATAGGCGTCGAAATATATTTTTTTTCGAGAATTTGCTTGTTACTTTCTTTTACGATAAAAGAAGTATTGGATTCACCCCAAAAATTCGAAATTGAGTTTTCAACAGATCTTCACGTTTTAAAGTCCCCTGAACCCAAAAACCATGTTTTTGTTCATTGCTCTGTCTGTGTGTCTGTTTGTGAACAGAATATCTCAATACAAAAAGAGGTATGAAGTTGAAACTTCATATATAAGTTTTGTGTACTATCTAGATGCGACAGCAAGCTTTTGAAGAAAATCGCATAACCGGAAGTAGGTGTTTACTCTTGTGATTTTTCAGTTTTTTTGGATTTTTTCAAAAACGGCTCTAACGATTTTTTTCAAACTTTACAATTTTATTAAATTTTTAATGTGTATTGATGTAAGCTAGGCAGTTTTTCAGTCGAATACCTCTAAAATGGGTTTCTTTTGTTTTCTTTTCCAATTTTTTTTATTAACTTCTATTTTAAATAGAACACCCAGTATATTATTAAATTTTTGAATTCAGCTTAAAATTTTAGAGAAAATTTGTCTCTTGAACTAACGCTCTATTGTGTACGGTTTCTGTACAAATTGCTATTTTTGAAATTTTTTTACAAATGCTTGTATGTATGTAAGTATGTATAATACTTGCGGTGTAGAAGCTGCTGCTTTATGTGATTGCATCTGGCGGTACAATGCTCAACTTGCGGATTCAGGATACAAAGTTAAAGATTAAAAATCAAATGTTGGTTAATAGGCCAGTCGATAAGTCTTTTGAAATGGCTGTTAGCGGGAGTAATTCCGGATGATTCAATTAGGGACAACATTTTATTTCTGCATGCATTTAGTGGCTGCGATACTGTTTCCGCACTATACAGGCAGGGGAAAATGAAGTTCGTTAAACTTCTACAGAAAGAGAAAAACTTACAGAAAGGCTGTTCAAATTTTCAAAGACCCAAACGCGTCCCCAGAGGAAATAGATAAAGTGGGAGAACAATTTCTTCTTCTTCTGTATGGATCAACACACTGTGTATCATTGAACAGGTATAGATACCAGTGTTTCGTACAATCTCTTAACAGAAGTTTACCAAATCTAGCATCATTACCACCAACCAAAGACGCAGCTCGCTTGCACTCGTTCCGTACTTACAACCAAATTCAGCTATGGTATGGAATACTGTGGACGTGATGGAAGTAGACGACGAAGACGATGACGAGGACTTGCATATCGATCTAGAACAATCAATAGAACATTCCCAAGATTATGAAGCAAATTGGGAACACGAGACAGATATTGTTGAAAGTCAAAGTGATATTGAACAACCACCAACATCAAAAAGGCAAAAAAAATTGATGAGCAGTCAACTTCAAAAGAAACTTGAAGTTAGCAAAGGTGGAATAGTGGAACGTCAATAATAATCAAAAAAATCTGGTGTGATACACGCACACAACTTCCTTTCATAGTGATTTTATAATTAGCCAAAATTTGATTTTTAATCTTTAACTTTGTATCCCGAATCCGGGGCAAGTTGAGCATTGTACCGCCAGATGCAAGCACATAAAGCACCAGCCTCTACACCGCAAGGTAAAACGAGGTTATCGATTATACATACATACATAGGTACATACACTCAAGCATTTGTCAAAAATTTTCAAAAATAGCAATTTGTACAGAAACCATACAAAATAGAGCGTTAGTTCAAGAGACACATTTTCTCTAAAATTTTAAGCTGAATTCTAGAATGTAATAATATACTGGGTGTTCTATTTAAAATAGGAGTTAATAAAAAAAATTGGAAAAGGAAACAAAGGAAACCCATTTTAGAGGTATTCGACTAAAAAATTGCCTAGCTCACATCAATACACATTAAAAATTTAATAAAATTGTAAAGTTTGAAAAAAATCGTTAGAGCGGTTTTTGAAAAAATCCAAAAAAACTGAAAAAACGCAAGAGTAAACACCTACTTTCGGTTATGCGATTTTCTTCAAAAGCTTGCTGTCGCATCTAGATAGTACACACAACTTATATATGAAGTTTCAACGCCATACCTCTTTTCGTTTTGAGATATTCTGTTCACAAACAGACACACAGCCAGACCGACACACAGACAGAGCAATGAACAAAAACATGTTTTTTGGGTTCAGGGCACTTTAAAACGTGAAGATCTGTTGAAAACTCAATTTCGAATTTTTGGGGTGAATCCAATACTTCTTTTATCGTAAAAGAAAGTAACAAGCAAATGCTCGAAAAAAAATATATTTCGACGCCTATGAATTCCAAACAAGCGAATATATGACAAAAATGTATAGAACAGTTTTTGTAGAGAATTTACTCTTCTTTAATTTTTATAACTGCGTATTTTGCTCAAAAGTTGATACTAATCGAGATATTCACTAATATTAGGAAAAATATAAAAATTTAGACCTTTTTTTAAGCATAGCGGTTAAATCCGGGCCTGTCAAGGGGTGCAAAATTAATATATATTTTCTGAGTCCCAACAGAACAGATTAAAATTTATTCCAGCTTGTCCGGAATTATTCCCGCTAAAATGTACTTGTCGACTGGCCTACTAGCAAATTACAGAAAATCGTCTTTATACTTTTTTTTCTCGATAACGGTTGCAGATACGAAAAAACTGCAAGAGAACAAAAAGATTCTAAACAAAACACAAAACTCAATTTGTATTTCAGAATCTAACAGCGGCACACCGCAAAAAAGTTCAGGGGGAGAAAAGGAAGCATGACCCCTGAAAAAATATCTCGCTGTAGATTCTCACAACCATTTGATATGCTCAATGATGTAAGCCCTGCAGCGTAACCTGTATTCCCAATTTGAGCTAAATATCTCAAAAACTGCAGGAGCTATAAAGGAAAAAGTTAAAAGTTAAAAAAAATTGACCGGAAGTCGACCTCGGAAAATAAATCCGATATCCGGTTTCTATATATTTTTGGAATCTACTCTTCAAGCTGAGTCGAATGATATATATCTCGTCCTTCTAAAATATATCTCCATTTTCTTGCTTCTCAGGTAATAATAACAAGTTAACAAATGGTGTCTCGTAAGAGAAATCCTAGAGTGTTCCAATTTTCTGATATTACATCTTGAAGGGTTTTTGCGTATGTGATAATTTGTGAAGTTTTGAAAAAGATGACTAATAACGAAACGTAAACGTTTAGCAGTTTTGAAGTTTGCAATAAAGTACTCAGGGTGCTAACTGTGGCAGTAGTTGATCCACGTTTAATATCTTAATACTATTTGTTGGTGGAATTTTTATAGGACTTGAATTTTCTGATCAATTTTACGCAAAGGTGCAATCATATTAAAAGTTTCTTAGATGCGTTATTTACAAAATAATTTATCTACCACCTTTAGCCTTCTTCTGCTACCGCTTTAAAACGGCCATGATTCCATGGTTTACATCAACCAGTTAGTGAAAATACGTGTAATATAACGCTTTACGAGGATGACGTTCATGACATTAATATTAAAAATTTTTAGTTAACAATTTTAATAGATTATGAGTTGTGGGGCGGTTATGCCCCCATCTGCTTAGGTTAACATTACTGCTTCATATTTTAATTCACATTTAAAAGCGACAGTACTGTATTTTATAGCCAGTTTTGATTTCGTGAAAGTTTTCTTGATGAAGAAGTAACGCTGGTCTGTAAAAATGGGGTCGTAACCGCCCTACAAACTCACCATCTTTGCAACAACAGAAATCCAACTTAAAAATTTTTAATAGGGGTCAGGAATATCATTCGAGGAAAGTGTTAATTTACACGTATGAAACAACACTTTACGGGGATGACGTAATTAACGCCTATGGAAATGTTTAAATTGGGATTTTTTTGCTGGATAGATGATTAGTTTGGCGGTTATGCCTCTATCTTCACAAACCAGCGTTACTCCTTTATGGAGGCAACTCAAAATTTTTAATTTTGAGGTCATAAACCTCATCTCTGTAAAGCGTTATTTTACACGTAGTTTCTCTATCTCACTGCTGTAACCCGTGAAATCGTACCCCCCCCCCCCCTTAAGCTTACATTTCACGTTTTTTTCCAGTCCCTCCCAACCCTCGTGCACCACTCAGTCTATACTGATTTCTCGTTCTGATCTATCTTTATTAATTATTTGGATTGATTCCAGCATTAAAATGAATAACTAGTCGTTATAGAATTTTACGATGTCACATGTGACATCTAATAATTTCTACTGTGTATATTTTGAATTATTTAACGAGCTATTCGTTACTTTTGAGTCACTCAACATCTCGCATAATTTTTTTATGCCGAAATGTTTTTAAATAGTGCAATGTAATGTGAACGATAGATGCGGCTGTTTCTGAATAAAGAGTGTGTTGGCTCAAATAAATTAGAAATGGAGATATGATACTTGTAGATGGAGAGGGTCAAGGACGTCTGCTTTCGTTGATAACGACAAGTAAAATTAAAAACGCACCAAACGGTACGAGAAAGAGCACGAAGTTTGGGTCTTGATGTTGCAAACATTTCCTGTCTTAAGCTGACTAGAAAGGTTGCAGTCCAGTCCTTTGGTGCGAAAAAAAGGTTTACTGATAAGGTCTTCTCGTAGTTTTAATATTTTTGCCCCTAGCTCCGCTATCTTGGAGTACGACTTTTCGAAAATCTTTCCACGCAAAACCACCAAATGACTGGACTACTGTTATTAATTTGAAAATCTACCTTGATTGTCGCATAATCTAATTACCGACATCAAGTAATTATACACTCCTGCCTGCCTTACTGCAGCGGGGCACTGAAAATAGATATTTTCGTAACAAGTACTGAAAACGAGACCTTACAGGGCGAGTAGGCAATTTTAAGGATTCGCCTACAGCTCATTATGGAAACCTTTAAGTCCACTAAACACACATCCAGTATAAGCTGCTTACCAATTTGTTAAATCGGTAGACAACTTTACAAGCTAATTCACCAATACAGTAATTTAACCCTCCAGTAGGTAGCGGTGCCAGGAGGTGCCTAATTTTGCTTATAACTCCGAAATGTGTTGGAAGGTGCAGTTGCACGGCTTAGTAGCTTAATACATGTGCTATAAAACCTCTGTGTATCTGGTTATTTCTGTAGTAGCAGTACCGTAAAGTAATTCTTTACGGTACTAGCATGTGTTTTCTATTGACGTATTTTTTATCATAATATTTATATTATTCTAGGATATAACAATGTATTTAAAGATATTAAAAACCATTTTAGGAACTACTTGGACTCAAGAAATGGTCTGGTTGATAGCAAACGATCTTGATTTTAAGGGTGCAGAAACAGATTTGGGACCCAGATTTCAATTTTTTGAGTAAATTATAAGCTAGGAGCAGTTCACAAATGAAGAATGTGATAGTTTCTAAATCTTTTGTAGATTCTGTGCCATACGTGATCCTAAAGACTACGGAGAAGTCCTGAAATATGCAAACATAGAATACATAAAATAACAGAAAAGCCCCAGGTTTACATATTCCATTTTCATTATTACCTAAGCAGATTCGATACGGATCTATATCGCCCAAGATAACTAACAAATCGGGCATCACAAAAGTGAAACTGCAATCCTTTTTTAGATTATATACGTTATGACGAATCCAAAAGACACCTGTGTTTCGTACTATCACCAATATAAGCTGTTTAGTAGGTGGAGCAGTACTCTTGAAGAATTTGCTAAACTATTCTTATCTGATAAAGGTAAGATGACAAAGCCTTCTTGCCCTTAAAGCACTTTTATTAATTTCAGCAATATACGGTACGTTCTGGAAGCATGTATTGGGTTACTGAGAGCATAAAAACCAAATTTTCATTTCGTTAAATTCGAGGATATGAAAAAAGACCTTCTAGCGGTTATCAAGGGAAAAAGCTAACGTGTGAGCAAGTACAACAGTTATGTGACCATTGAAGCTTTGAATCTATGAAGAATAACAAGGCCGTAAACCGCCAAGAATACGAGTATATAGCAACCAGAAGAAGGCTCAACTTGATCAAGGCAATGAGGTCTGGCAAGGCGGGGAACTACAAGGAGGAATTTTCTAGCCAGATGATAGAACACTTTGATGCATAGACTAAGAAAAATATTGAAGGAACTGATTTTGAACTGCATTGGAATTATAGTTTATAGAGACTATATGAACTACCTATACTATCGTTATATTTTTTCCCAACCAGAATTAAAATTATGTTTATCTACAACTGATTTGGTACGGACTTATTGACGTAATGACGTTTGCCTGCTAAAATGTTGTTGAAAAGTACAGATCTGACATTTCTCTTCATGCACTTTTCTCAATTTTGGGCAGTGGTAGATACAATTTTGTACAATACATGTGTAATAATGCATCATTAATATGCTTACATAACTTGTGCTACGCACTCGTTTGTAATTTGTACGAACGTATACTACTGCTGCTCTTATCCCACTTGTATAGTAAATAACTATTATGTAACTGACTTTTAATACATAACAGATTTCTTTAGTTCCCCACGGAATAAAATGACACGTTATTCCCTCGTATATTATATTTTATGACATACAAACTTGTTTCCCTGACAGCAGATCAGTGAGCAAATAAATATTAGATAATATTTCTCGAATTGACCATTAAGAAACATAACGGGTGTTTAGAGTCGCCTGTAATTCGTGTTATACGTTTGGCAGTACTGAAGTGTATTGTCAGTCCAGAGCTGGGCAAATTACTTTTAAAAAGTAATTAATTACCAATTACCGCCCAATGCAGTAATTTAATTACCAGAGATTCAATTACTCACAGGAAATAGTTATTCAATTACCAATTACTTGTAATTGTACAACATAACTTTTTCAATTACTTTCAATAAAAATTATTGTCATATACGTAGTTGTATTTAGTAGAACTTTCTTGCAAGTTGCAACTAGCATTAGTGTCGTGTCAATTCGTAATCGTAATCTAAAAATGCTTAATTTTTATGTTTTGTTAACTATAGTAAGCTACATACTCTTTCACTTTTGAAAGTTTTTTGATAATTAAGTCTTGTAACTACATGCACCGTTCATCAAAACCAAAAGTTTTTAGTTTGTCTTGATGTACGATGTAAGTAAATAAATAAAGTCAAGGATAACAATTATACAGATTATCCCAAAAAGAATGGGACACCAATTGGTCATAGATCCCTTAGGTTATCATAAACCGATTAAACCTAAAATATGCCTTAGTACGACTTGAAAGTTCAAATTTATACTTTTTTACTTCCTTTTACGATAAAGGAAGTATTGGATTCACCCCAAATATTCGAAATTGAGTTTTCAACAGATCTTCACGTTTTAGAGTCCCCTGATCCCAAAAAACATATTTTTTTTCATTGGTCTGTGTGTCTGTCTGTCTGTCTGTCTGTGTGTCTGTGAACAGAATATCTCAAAAACGAAAAGAGGTATGGCATTGAAACTTCATATATAAGTTTTATGTACTATGTAGATGAGACAGCAAGTTTTTGAAGATAATCGCATAACCGAAAGTAGGTGTTTACTCTTGCGATTTTTCAATTTTTTTCGATTTTTTCAAAAACGGCTCTACCGATTTTTTTCAAACTTTATATTTTTATTACATTTTTAATGTGTATTGATGTGAGATAGGTGATTTTCCAGTTGAATACTTCTAAAATTCGTTTTTTTTTTATTAACTCCTATTTTAAATAGAACACCCGGTATATTATTACATTTTTTAATTCAGCTTATAATTCTAGAAAAAAGTTGTCTCTTCAACTAACTCTCTATTTTGTACCGTTTTTTGTAGAATTTGCAATTTTGGAATATTTTTGACAAATGTTTAGAAATTAAAAATCAAATTTTTGGCTAATTATAAGATCACTGTAAAAGGAAGTTGTGTGAGTGTATCACACCAGATTTTTTTATATTACTTTCCACATAGGTTATCACTGAAATCGAGCTTTTTATCACGATTGCGTATTTAGTTGCCGAGGCCCGCAGGGCCAAAGCAAATAAACCACATGAGGGTTAAAAAGGAACTTCCAGTGTCGAGAGGTACATTGTTTTTTTTTAATCGAGCGAAATGCGAAATTACAACATTTTAACCAACTTTTGTAGGTTATGTTGACGTTTATCTATCGCCCAGCCGCCTACAAAAGTCGTAAAACAATGGATTATTTCACTGCCCATTTCTCATATTTTATTTCGAATTTCATTTTGGTTAGATTTTGTAATTGTAATGCAACACAATTAAAACCATATCAGGCTACTTATCACGGGAATCGGAACCCGAGATACGGCAGGGGAGGAAATTCGCAATCAGACAACAGGGCCTCCCAGGTCGTCATCCTGCGAAATCCCTGTATTGATGATGGAACAAAAACAACGAAAAATTTAATAGGAAAAAACAGCGGTAAGAAACATAACATAAAACAGAAAACGCATACCAGAATAGGTACATGGAACGTGAGAAGCCTGTATATGGCAGGCAAGAACACTATACTAAGGACACGCAACTCCCGTTTCGAAGCGGACCGCTAAAAGCTGACAAGTAAGGCGGCCGTGGTGTACAATTATTCATTCACAAAACTCGTGAACTGTCAATGTCAAACATTTGCTGACTGTAACTGGAAATTCGGACCATGTTTTAACAATTAATAACACACTTGAAATACACTCCATTCTCCATTGGATTAACAACCGTAAACTGACTTTTAACCGCGATTACAGGTTAATTTAGCTCGCTTCCAACTCTCGAACGGCAGTACACGCTGTCGACAGCGCCGCGACGGCTATCCCCGACATAAGGGCCGCTTTTATATACAGCCGTCATAGGAAGTTGCATCTCCTTAGTATAGTCTTCTTGATGGCAGGCAAGGCTCATAATGTAGCCCAAGAAATGAATAGACTTAATGTAGACATTATGGGAATATCAGATGGCCGGGGTGTGGAAAATGTAGTATAGGAAAAAATACGATATATTACTCAGGTAACAACAGTGCAGACCACCGAAACGGTGTCGCCATTATGGTTAACAAAGACACGAATAAAACGATAATTAATTTCGTACCACTATCAGATCGTGTAATGCTAATACAGTTAAAAGCAACGCCAAACAATATCAACATCATTCAGATATACGCCCCCACGGCGGATAAACCAGATGCAGAAGTCGAACAACTATACGCGCAAATAAAAGAACTAAAAAACGCATAAAAAGAGATGATGAAGTCGTCATTATTATGGGGGACTACAATGCCAAGGAGGGGAAAGGATAAAATAGAGGGCATCGTGGGAGAATACGGATTAGGCGAACAGAATAGTAGAGGAGAACAACTAATACAAATGTGCCAAGAAGAAAACATGGTGATCGCAAATACATGGTTCAAATTACCACCGAGGAAACTCTATACATGGACATCTCCACAACGCACGGCTGACCATATTATACGAAACCAAATAGACTATATTTTAATTAATAAGAGATATAGAAATGGGTTAACGGGGGTCAAAACATATCCTGGAAGCGATGTAGGCTCAGATCACAATCCGGTTATAGGAAACATTAACATACGCCTTAAAAAGATACAAACCCGGTCTTACAGAAAACCAGATGTACAAAAATTGAAAGACCCAACACAATACGAAACACTAAAACACGAACTAAATATAAATATAAAGATGCATGGATTGCATGACGGAACAAATAACATAAATAATACAGTAAATGCAGAACACAGAATTCGTTTGGAATAAGTTAAAATCAACCACCATTAATGCACAAAACACCATTATTGCACATGATTGCAATAGTAACAAAAAACCCTGGATGACTCCAGAAATTTTAGCATTAATGGACAAAAGAAGAAGCTATAAAAGCAAAAAACAACAACAGTACCGACAAATACATCACACAATACAAAGAAGAATACGGGAAGCAAAAGAACAATGGTTAAATGAGAAATGTAACGAAATAGAGGAACTAGAAGCAAAACACGAATCTTTTAACATATATAAAAAGATTAAAGATATTACAGGCTTCCCAAAAAAATACAACAATAATAAGATCATGAATAAAAACAATCAATTAATAACAAACAATGAAGAACTACACCAAGTCTGGATGGAACACGTAAAAGACATGTTCGAAGATGAGAGAACAAAATCTCAACATGTAAGTTTGGCAGAGCATGGACCAGACATACTGAAGGCGGAAATCACAAAAGCACTACGAAACGCAAGAAATGGTAAAGCTGTCGTAACAGACCAGATTTACAATGAATTTCTGAAACTCTTAGACGAAGAAAACATTGAATTACTCACCAACCTATTTAACTCAGTTTATCAAACTGGAATATTACCAAAAGATTGGTTGAAATCAATTTTCATCGCTATAACGAAAAAATTAAATGCAAACAAATGCGATGAATTCCGTCTCATAAGCCTAATGAGTAGTGTACTTAAACTATTTTTAAAAACCCTTCCGCTTTAGTCTTCTGTGTATGTGTTTTACACCAGTTCCATATTCGCGAGCACTTGGGCACCATGTGATATTATTAAAATACGTCTTGGAGATGTTTTGGATAAAGTCCTGTATCGTGGAGATACCAGCTTCCTGATGGAGTTGGGCGTTTCTAACAAACCACGGTGAGTTAAAGACGGTGCGTAATACCTTGTTTTGGAGTGTTTGAAGTTTATTAATTTGGGTTTTTGAGGTAGCTCCCCATACTTGGCAGGCGTATGTAAGTATTGGTCTAAGTATCGACTCGTGTATGAGGATTCCACATTCGTATTTAAGGGGCGACTTCTTATTTATTATTGGATATAACATTGCCAATCTCGCGTAACATTGGTTTAGCTTTTTATTTACATGGAATGCCCAGGTAAGTCGTTTGTCAAGGTATACTCCGAGATATTTGATTGCATTGTCATTTGGATTCCAGATTATTTGTTGATCCCCAATTCTGATATTTGGTGGCATGGTAGGTCTACGTAGTGTGAAAAGCTTAGACTCACATTTCATTGGGTTGAGGGCGATGCACCACTTATCAAACCATCCGGTGAGAATGTTGACGCTTTCTTGAAGGTTGCGTGTAACTACTAGAATGTCTTTGTGTTGTGATAATAATGCCGTGTCGTCTGCGTACATGGCGATCGTGGTGTTGGGTGGTTCGGGTAGGTCATGAACATATATGTTAAATAGCGTGGGGCCTAGAATAGAGCCCTGTGGGACTCCAGCATCAATTTTCTTAGTCGTAGAAAGAGAAGAATTGATTCTCACAGCAAATGTACGATCAGATAAGAAAGATTTGATAACTCTCAGTAGGTACGCTGGTATATTTGCTTGTAT
>CALNHX010012236.1:0-26512 GCA_940337035.1 Agriotes lineatus
AGCCGCTGGTCAGCAGCAGCTGGTAAGCAGCCTAGCTGTGACCCGTGCTATAAAGATATTGCAGCCGAGGCCGCCGGCGCCGTTGAACTCGCGGGTTTATCGTCATATTTACAAACACTGCGCTCCATAAATGTAATTCAATCCACGCGTATAGGCCAGCGCCGCGCCGATGACAAGAGTGGTGCAATCTTTTACATTGAAAATGAATGCCGGTGCAACAAAGACGTTTCTGCATTCTTGTGTGCCTTGTTTGGACATCATATCGATTGTAATTGGAGCGCGTTTATATATCTTGGGTGGTTTCCGTTCTTTCATGCAGTTTTATACAAAAACTGGTGGAAAATAGTATAACTCAAGATACTCAACGTCAGTTTTAAAAGCTTACTGTTAGCTGATAATGCTAAAATTAAAAAAAACTGGACGGCCTACAGTGGTATTAAATTTCTACCTAGAAAATAAAGTTGGAACTCTCAATTTTACAAGACATTTTTCTGTGGATATTTACAAGAAAAGCAAATGGATTTGTAGATGTGATAGATTACATGATATTTTTCATTACTGTAAATTATTATGTTTAGTTTTTTAACACTTATGTACATTTTATGTTGTGTTTGAATACTTTTCGTTCTGTGCATATGACATTTCCTATTGGATCATTACAATTAAAAATCATTGCTATATTTGAATCAAAATATCGACATAATTTGGTGAGCTATTAACTATTATGTTTGCTTCGTTGTCAAAAATTAAGGGCTCCCCAAAATACAATTATCACGAACCGCCACTGATAAGCAGTTAAGAACGGCGAGACTATCAGCCTTATGATTAATAATTTTTGGACCTACTACTATCATTCATGAAAGTTGGGCATATAAAGAAAGTTCTCTAAATTTCCCACTACTCTAACATAACGTTCTTTCATTTATTGGAATTTATTCAATTAGAGAAAATTAGATATGTTTATTAGTTCTGATACTACAAAAAGGCATTGAACAATGCTCCTTAAATATATGTAATTTTTTTTCGCCCGGAGAATGCTCCAGTTCATGAATCTCTCGCTCTAATAACTACAATACTTTTTGACAAAATAAATTATTACCGATTATTATTCGTTTTTAAAACGAAAAAACCCTCGTCTGTTTATGAATAAGTGCTTGAAATTAGATATCAGTATTTTAATGGGTGTAAAAAATGCAACTGTAAATGCTTCAATGTCTCTGTTGCATTGTTTGTATTTGTATTATAGTCCAGTCAAATGGTGCTTAAAAAGAAGAAAGTTTTGGTGGAGTTTTGATATTTGATTTCTATATGTCTTTTGAGTCGCTGTATACGAATATCACGTTTGCCAATAACAATTTTGACTGGAAACACGTTTTTTTAAGCAGAAACGGTGTAAAAAACGAGATTTTTTTTAGTTTTTCTAAAATTATTCGAAAACTATTCAATTTTCTAAATATTGCACCTACATGAAATGAAAGAGGATATAATGTCCTACATTTTTTTTATAGTCCACTCAAATGGTAGAAAATAGGGGGAAGTTTTGGAGTTTTGATATTTGGTTCCTCTATGTTTTTAGGTCGCTGTACTCGAATAACAGGTTTGTCGAAGTTTCATTTATGAAGATTCATTTCATATACAATGGTATATGAAAGTTTAATTTACGAAAAATGGATAGTTTTCGAGTTACTTTGAAATAAACTGAGATAATTCCCTTTTGTTTTGCTTTTAACACCTAACTTCGCAGCGCTCTCCCGGCTGAACGATTGATCAAAGAAGAAAACCTTTAGTACATAAAATGTAGACAATTGTATCCTCTTTTATTTAATATAGGTTCAACATTTACGAAATTGGATAGTTTCGAGTAATGTTACGAAAACTAACAAAATCGGTTTTTACACCGTTTTTGCTTAAAAAACATTTACAAAAAATTGATAGATTTCGGGTAATTTTAGAAAAACTAAAAAAACCGGTTTTTACACCGTTTTTGCTTAAAAAACGTGTTTCCGGTCAACATTTTTGTTGACAAACCCGATATTCGTATACAGCGATTCAAAAAACATATACGCCCCAAATATCAAAACTCCACCAAAACTTTCCTCTATTTTCTACCATTTGACTGGACTACTAATTTGTTGCCAATTTATAATGGTTTGTAAAAACACTAAGAAACTAATGTCACTAATAGGAAAACCCATTGGACAGAATTAAGAATAAAAAATCTAAACTTTATGAAAGTTAAGAACAAATTCATATAAATCATTTTAATAACCTCATATAGAAAAACAGACAGATATCTACAAAAAGGTGAAGGAATTTTTCCTCAAATGTTTATAGAAATGTAAAATGCATTATCTACTCCAGATTCTTCTACCTAAAGCTTGAACGTATCATATGAAAGTATAATGATTAATATGCAACGCCCCAACTGCTGAATTTTTTGAAATGATAAAATCATAAAAAACGTGAAACCCAAACCAACTTTAAGCCACATCTTCCGGGTATAATCAATTTCTGTACCATAAAATTTCTTGTCGATTACTGTTGTCAAATGCCGCCCACATTTACAACAGTTGGTACAAAACGCATTTTCTAGTACTAGCGAATACAGAAGTTTATCAGTCAAAAACACGGTTGTGTGATTAATATTTAAAAAAAATGGAATCGCAAACAATAGAAGCACGACTAGTAGACCTTTGAAATGCAGTATCTTTACTGTAGCTATTTTGGCTTCGAATAATCGACGGGGCTGGTATAGCAAGAGAATTCGCCCTATAAAATCAGGCGCCCAAGAAATCGCATTTACATAGGTACAACAAGATAAGGTGCCGTTAACATACAGGGCTTGAAGAGAGAACAACTCTACCACCAAAACACCAAACGGCTCCATAAACAATAATACACAAAATTCTTTAAGTTACCGTTGAACTAGATATTTCTTTCTAGGATAACATCAGTATTGAAGGTATTGAACAATTTTTTATTTGTTCCTCAAATTATAGCGTTTTTCCAACCGTTCCAAATATGCCACACTGATAGTCTTCTCCAACAGAAACTGGCTTGGGTTAAGATCAGGTCCCGGGTAGAGTAGCTTGAACAAGCGTCCACGTTCGATCAGTAGAGTTAAGCAACGCTCTTTCTGGTCAGAACTTGGATAGGAGTTTCACGGCTGCTTCTCTCGGCGCCTCGTGGTACGGTTGCCACAGAAATAGTTGGTCCCGGATTTCATAATAACATCATGACAGTCGTTAGTCGAGTTGGAAGTCCGCATAAAATGTACACTGACGCCTATAATTAGCCTAACGGCTGTTGGCTAAGTACAAAATAAAAATTTAAATAAAGATGTTGAAAATTAGATATTGAAGGCATTGAAAATGCTTTGGTGCAAAAGAGTATTGAAAATAAGCTAGGTAGATAGGATTACCAATGAGGGAGTATTTGCAATAATTCAAATTAAGAGAGCATTATGAAAGACCATTATGGGAAGAAGAATTGCGTTGATAAGACATATAATGAGACACGACGGACTGATGAAAATAACCGTCGAATGATCAATAGAAAGGAAGAATGCTCTAAGACGACCGAGGCTGCGTTTTACGTGGAACTGGCTGCTGTGCACCCTTGAATTCAGCACGTCTTAAATTGCGTCGTTAACCGTAGACGGTACAACGTGTAATACGGGAAATTACCACTGGCAGTCAGGTTGTAGCAAGGACTGCAGAGTTGGTACCTGCCAAAGTGGACGCTTCGAATGCTCTTTTGAACACAGCACAAAATTGTGTACTTACCGGTACACCCAGAAAATGTGTTTGCAAATTCACTAACTTTGTGTGCAGCAATTACTTGCTACTGGCTTATAGCCGCTTCTATTTAACTTCGATTGCCTCGCATGCTACTACTTTATCTTTGTGAAATATGAATGAGTTAAAACTCCCCGCGTGCTGCGGCAGCCTGGGACGTGTCCTTCTGGTTGCACCCACAATGCGTTTATTATACAGGACCGTAATTTCAAACAGTTATCATTCTAGAATATATTGCTTAAATGTAATACAAAGAAAATACATATAAAAATACAAATTGACTTGGTCCTTAAAATTGTGAAAACAAACATCGCAGGCGAGGGATGGCTGAGGCCCGTTTCAATAGATAAAATATTAATTCCTTTAATTTAATTTCTTTTCAAGTTTCTGAGTTTTAATAACATTTAGACATCATAATACAGTGTGTTCCATATATGGCACTAAAAGGTCAGATATCTATATAGTCTCATTAATTCTCAGTGAAAAGCTGTATTAAAAAATGTATGGTGAAGATTCTACTCACATTTATTTACATTTGACAATAGTGTTAGAGAGTCGGCTATAATATTATTTATCAAATAATAAATGAAAGGCGATGTAATCAGTAAGTAAAATACTACTTGATTAAACAATGGCTGACAAAACTGACGATAACATAACTAAAATGTTGGAAATAACATAAATTTGAACTGGCATTGTTGCAATATTCATTATATGTATAAGACTTCTTTTTATCATTATTTAAAAAAGAAATTTGCACCTTATCGTGTTTTCTTTGTTTATTTAATGTTTAGAAAACTTATTTATTGACAAATTACTTATATTTTTATCATTTGTTGTGCTGTCTTGTTTGAGGTTAATTTAATAAATTGACAACTGGCTGTTAACCAAATCTCGAATCTAAAACAGAAATTCCATGGCACACTCTGTCCCGCTTATAAATGATCTTACACAGAGTATTTATGTAGGTATATTGTGGAACACCATATAAGATTGATTTAGTCTGTGTGTTTCTACCCTCGTAGGGACGTTAAATTTCAAACATAAAGTCTATTACGGCTAAGTATTTTGATAATTAATGTGTCCTGTTTTTATTTACCTTGCTAACTTAGTATGCACAAAACCCTTTCAAATCCCTAATCGTGGTTACAAGTAAACACTATTTGCCAAAAACAGGAAACTGGTCTGTACCTTTAGTGTTATCGGGCTGAAACTAACTTCAAACAACATACACAAGAAACACCAATGTTTTTACACAAATATATTAACTTTAACACATATACAGCGTGTCCATTTAGTTGCCCGGTCTCCAATTACGCTTATAATTTTTTCCGATAGAAAGTTGTGTTGAGGAAATCCTAATGGGGTTGAAAGAAGCACATTTTAAAATTCGAACATTCTGTATTCTTTAACAAGCCCCTATAGGCCTATAAGTTCTACATTCAATACTAACTTTTCTTTTAAATGGCTTTCAACATCTCCAACTCACGAAAGTTTGTAGCATTGTTTTGTCAATATCAAGCTTTCATTTAGAACTTTACATTTTCCCCACTTTTGAATATTTCTTCCCTAAAAATTGAAGGAGTCATCATCTAGGAAACAAAAATATTAAAGCTTTATTAAAATCAGGATATTTTAATACAGGCTGCTCAAAATGCTGGTTGAAATTTCAGTATCTTCCTTCTCTCTCAGTTTTTTAAATGGAACGCCCAATATATTATTACAGGAATAGAGTCTTAAAATTCCTTGATTTTGACCCCAACGTCTTATATTTTTTTTCAAACGTATTTGAAATCCTTTTAATAAAGAATTACCATAAATGTGTACTATTTGGCACATGGTTTATAATAGTGCTGGTA
Organism: Agriotes lineatus; assembly: GCA_940337035.1. Classification (NCBI taxonomy): domain Eukaryota; kingdom Metazoa; phylum Arthropoda; class Insecta; order Coleoptera; family Elateridae; genus Agriotes; species Agriotes lineatus. The sequence goes on from CALNHX010012236.1 coordinate 5,657, forward strand.
AAAAACCGATGTTCCGGTTAAACGGATTTCGGTTAACCGCAATTGTTTCATGAATTTCACCACACACGATGTGGGGACATTATCCTGACAGACAGGTGGTGCCGTAATGATGGCTGACATCGCGTACGCACAATGAACGTTACGAATATACGTGGCTGCTTCTAAATTTGTGAACTCACCCAATACACGATGAAAATGGCGTGTGCTTGACATGCAACCGCTGCTTGCTGCACTCGAACTTATGCAGAAAATTTGAAATATTGTAAGGTGTATTGTGTAAATTACGTTTAACCATATGCAATTTGAGTGAATTTTTTGGAATAACAAAGTTGGTTTATAATTTGTAACCGCTGCTACCTAATCTAATGTAAACATAGCATCTTTTACTCAATGTTAAAGTCGAGCTGCAATATCTTGACTCTATTCGTAATTGTAAATATAGTTTCATGTGTAAGCAGCGCCTGCAAGTAAAGACCAGTCTAGTGGGCCACGCTGAATTAATAATAACCTCAAAGCAGCAATTTAGGTTTAAACATTGGATTGAAATAACGTATAGCAAAAAAAATTTGTATGTTATTAATTTTAATGCAGTTTTAACATCTGCTATATCCATTTGTATGTGAGTCAGGGTAGCCTACAACTGCAAACAACAACCTAACATGGTTTCATACTTGTTCACACAACTTAATACAACCTTAACAACTTTAAATATCCTATCAATAAATTTCCAATTTTTCAGTAACCACTACATGTATTCAAATGGTGCTTTTAATCAACAAAATACGTGTACTGAAATCCTTCCTAAAGTACAATATTGAAAGGCTCGGACCTACTAAGACATTTTAATTAATGTTGCCGTAGGCAATTTCGCACAATGCAGTAGGAACTATTCACCCACATGAAGCTTGGGGCAAGGCCCGCTGGCTAATGCCTTGCTTCGTCCTTTTTCTGGTACTGAAGACGATAAGGCAGAACCGCTTGTACTTGAAAACTAAGCATCGAATAGAAAAGCATTATTAACATTTTTCACTCAGTATTATTCAGGTTACATGGTGTAGCGATACGCCTAAAGTCGGGGTAACTGGCAATCCTTTTAGTTAAAATATACTTGAACAGGAATACTAAAACTACTGTTGCGAGTTTAATAAGAACAGTTAAGTTTAATACCGTTGCTTCTTAATTTTACTTATTAACATCTTCTTATTAACTAGCTAAATTCCAACAAATTTCCAAATAAGCCTATCAAAACAGGTCTAAATGTTGGACTTTTGGCACGTACATACGGAAGTGACAGTTCATAATAGTCCTATGAATTTGAAAAATTTGAAGCTTTCACACACTAAAATTTGTCAAGCTCGACCCCTCGCAAATTATTGTTAAGTTTTACAATTCTACTAAAAGAATTTGCTCCCGCCGGCACGTAATTTTTATGATCGAGTTGCAACAGTTGCACTTCTGACCACGTACTAGCCATATACCTTCGGCCAATATTTCGGCTTACGAAGTAAACCCTGCATAAATTTACTCTAATCTATTCGTGAGATTGAAATATCCCAGCTTCCCACAGAAAGGCACGTTTCTAAACATCGGCTAAATATTCACTTGTTGTAATTTTAATATACCATTTTGCCTACGAAATTCTACCTTAAAATATGTATGATACAAATGGCTTATAGCTAACTAAAGTAGAGTCTATTCCTACAATCACGTATAGTTCATTTCACTAAAGAACATAAATCGTAACAATGGTTACTCAGCGTGTTATTGACATTTTTGGGACACCCTGGAGATTTTTAGATGTCATATCAACCAATTTATTTCATTAAAGTCAAAATATAACCAATAAAAGTTTGCTTTAATAATTTACATATCTTATAAGAAGCGAAAACAACTTCACATCTGATTTATTACGGATCTGGAATGTGCAATTTTACCTAACTTCCGAAAATAGCGATTTGGTAAACGGGAGCGTCTAAACTTTTTATTGGAAGTTTTCCACGTTCTCATCAGAAGTTTAACACCGGCGCAACTTATTTCAACTCGGCGATTACCTTGGAAATAAAATTAAAATTTTCACGGGTCGATATTTAAATCAGAAGGTGCACTCAAATTAACAACTTGAACTCTCAAGAAATTCAAATCAAACGGTTCCACTTGAAAATCCCGAAGTTTCCAACTTAACCTTACGTTGCCCCCAGATTGCAGAATCATTAGCCTTAAGAGAGCACAAAACCACGTAGTGTCTAAATTAAGGGCGAAACTCCAAAAAGTTTAATAAAGTTTAATCTGGGCCAGGGAAAAGGGTGAAGCTTTGAAGTCGGGTAACATGGAATTAGGACGTAGTCCTTGACGAGCGTTGTCAACGCCTCCCACGTTGAAAAATCATCCAACCGAACGCTGCATAGCAATCAAAGGATCTCCTGGACGTCTCCTTCGCCGGCGATGATCGAGCAGGATTTAATTATTTCCAGAGGCCGCAATTAGTCTGCCTCGAGGGCAATATTTCAGAATTTCAGCGAACAGGCGTAACATCGTTATTGGCATTATTTCAACGGCTGTTTAGAAAGCGATAGTTGCAGCATTTATGCGGCCAGCACATGTCAACATTCCCGACTTCTCGTTTTGTAAACCGGGCCGTATAGCTTTCAGCTTAAGCCACGGTAATTATAAATTACGCCGGGATTAAATTTTCCTCTAAACTAGATTTAGGACGGCTGAACTTTCTGGTTCTGCCCGCTTTTATGTCGCTTCGTGTGGACGCGTTTGCGGCAAAAAGCTCGTCTGCCAAATGAGCTCTTTCTGCCCCAATAATTAGTTTTGTAATTAACTTAAATATGAACTTGCTTTTTCTTGTTTCGCTCTTCGCGCCTCATCTTCGCGATTAACTTTTGTTAACCATGCAGTTGTTAGAACGAATACCAAAAAGTTAAAGATGTGTTGCCATTTCATTCCAAACATCTCAATTCTGGGTACGCATTTAGAATGTTAGAATGTATGTATGTATGTTCAAGCGCGTAGTTAATACTACTTTTCATCAGTGTTCACACTTGAATCCATGGGATTTTCTGTGGAAACTTTCCACATTTTTAAAATTCAATTTTAGTCACGGAGAGAGTTGGCCCTGGCCAAAGTGATAAGTACAGGTGAATTGTGATCCGTATAAAATCTGCTTAAAAAGCGGGAGAATAGTGCTCAAAATATAAAAAGTGACGATGAGAAAGTAATAGAAGGCCAACTAACCACCTACCAACAACCAGAAATAAGGTAGGATTAGAATTAAGATGAAAATAACCACATATGACACAGGCTTACTGATAAGAGCCGACCCGACAAACCCAGCTCAAATAGTAAACAAGACCGCACCGCACCGGAAATTAAAAAATACTGTAAATTCTGAATAATTCTAAAAAATTCAAACTTTGGTTAATAAAAACGCGACTAGCACAAGACGGGCCGAACCTCCGAGGGGTTGAACCGGATGAAAACCTGTAACGCGTGCAAATAAAAATAAATATAAAAATAATAAGCAAACAAGAAGACAAAATAGAAAAAAGTAGAAGGAATCCTGCATCGAATTGAAAATAAGCTAACGGAAATGGATGATAACCTCGAAAGAGTAACCGAAGAACTGAGAAAAGCAAAAAGGGAAAACATTGAACTGAAATTTAAGATAACAAAACAAGAGCAAAGAATGGAATCTGTAGAAAAACAAGTCAGAAGGAAGAATCTAATAATGAAAGGGATAGTGGATGAGGAAAACGAAGCTGAACTAATAACAAAGGAAGAGCAAGTCCAGTAATAATAAAACTAATGAAGTTCAACAAGAAGATAGAAATATTGAAAAACTCGAACAATCTAAAAGAAACAGAAATTTGGATAGATGAAGACTACCCGAAAGAAGTTCAGGAGAAACGTAGACAACTAATCCCAATAATGGAAGCAGCAGAGGAACAAGGTCAAAAGGCACAACTAAGATACGTTAATATTAAACAACAGAATATACAAAAAGGGTCCCGGAAACACGGAGGAAACTGGTACAGGAGAACAACAACAAAAATGAATTATTAGTTCAAGAATTAATAAGAGGAACGTCCATATAAGGTCTCCAGAATTAAACTCACTCGAAGAACAATTGAGGAAAAAACAAAAACCGCTATCCCAAAAAACTGAGAATTGAAGAAACGGATGGAAATGATAACGACCCAGCATAGGAAATGGAATAAATGAGATTGGAGAAATAGTAATAGCCACTTGGGATGTAACAGGGAAAGAATTAGAATTAACGAAAGAACTGGAAAATAGCACTAATAGGAATTAGCGAAACGAAAAAAACAGACACGGGACACATACAAATAACTGAAGAATACATCCTATACTACTCAGAGGTAACTTTTGGGCAGAGGGCAAAGGAGGGGGTGGGAATAATAATAAACAAGGAGCTGGAGAGGAGGATAATCAAATACGAACCAATATCATCTAGAATAATAGTAATTCATATACAGTTAAAAAGCATAATGGTAGTAATACAAATCTATGGACCAACAGAAGGAACAGAAGAAGGAAGGGTAATAGAATTCTATACAGATCTACAAAGGGTAGTTAACGAAATAAGAGAGCATCAAGAGAAAATCATTATAATCGGCGACTGGAATGCACTAGTGGGACGAGATGTAAATAGAGGACAAGGAAGCATAGGAGAGTATAGAGAAGACGTATTAAATAGAAATTGAAGGAAGATGTTAAAATTTTGCCAAGCAAACGAACTACTCATAGGAAATACTTTCTGGGGGCAAGAAATCGATGACAAATACACTTTCATAGCGGAGGAAAGAAACTCAAAAAGCTTGTTCGATTACATAGTATTCACAAAAAACCTAGAATAAGATATCAAAAATATATGGACGGAAAAAGAATCAGAACTATTGACATAGCACAAAATGGTCACAGCAACATTAAGAGAAATAAATACAAGAATAGAGGAAAGACAGAAGTACTACAAAATAAATATAAATAAATTCAAAAAGCAAAGCCTTCAAGAAAAATACAGGAAAGAAACTGATGAAAAACTGAAAAGATTAGAAAGGACGAAAGATGCACTGGAGGAAAGATGGATAACTTTTAAAAACACCATAAAGAGGGAAGCAAAAAAGATCTGTGGTATGAAATGCAATAACACCAAAAACAAAAGAACCAGATGGTGGAACGAGGAAGTCAAGAAAGAGGTAAAAAAGAAGAAACAAGCATGGAAAACGTATCTCACAACTAGAAGCGAGCAAAATAAAGAGGAATATATCAGAAGAAGAAGGCAGGTCAAGATAACAATCGAGAATGCAAAAAGAAAGAGCTGGGAGGATTTTGGGAACGAAATACAGGAATCCTACACAGCAAATAATAGAAGTTTCTGGACGAGAGTAAGAGCAATAAAGGAAGAAAAAAGAAAAAAAAATACGGGAGTAAAAGACAAGCAAATGTAGAAAATATCGTAAAAGTATGAAAAGAATATTTTCAAGACAAATTTAACTCTACAACAGAAGAGCAGTTACAAGAGAACGACCAAGATGAGGAGGCAGAAGAAGCAGAACTGGATGATATAACTACGGATTAAGACAAAGAATCAATGCAAAAAATCAAAACTGGAAAAGCAAAAGGAGATGATGAAAGAGAACCGGAATTGATTAAATACCTAGGAGAACAAGGTATATAGTGGTTCTGGAAAATATGCAAGACAGCATAGGAAAAAAGAGAAATACCATCGGACTGGGAAAAAAACTTAGTGATACTTATTCACAAAAAAGGATAACGAGAAAATTGTGACAACTACAGAGTAATATGTCTCGCATTCACTAGCTTCAAGATATATACAAAAATAATAGAAACAAGAGTAAGACAATTAGCAGGAAAGGAAATTGGAGACAAGCAAGCAGCATTTATTCCAGGAAGACAGGCAAACGATAATATATGTATAATTAGAAATATAATAAAGAGAAGCCTACAGAATGGGGACGAAATCATCTTGGCGTTTATAGATCTCAGAGCGGCTTTTGACTCAATAGAGAGAGAGAGAGAGAGAGGTGTTATAGAACTGCTTAAAAGAAACGAACATCTCAAACTCACTTATAAAAATAGTGCGTAGTACTTACAAAAGAGTAAACGGAAAGGTACAGATAGCAGGGACAAGATCAGAAGAATTTGAATGGAGGAATGGAATTAAACAAGGAGAGAGCCTCAGTCCCCTACTTTTCATACTAATAATGAATAAGATAATTAAGAAAACTAAAGAAAGAACGAAACAACTCCAAACAATAATAGGATATCAAAGGTTGGAGCCGATGAAAGTGGACGCACTAATGTAGGTAGACGATATCGTGCTCATAGCGAATTCCAAAAGGAAGATGCAAAGATTCATGAATATATGGGTGGAAGAGACGGAAATGCTGAAAATGGAAGTAAACATACATAAAAGCAAACTAATCATAGTAAATGAGAAAGAACTGGACAACACTCAAATAATATGCAAGGACATAAAACTGGAGAAAGTAACGACGTTTGAGTACCTAGGAAGCATAACAACAAACGATGAGAATATAGATGTAGAATTGGGGAATAGGGCGAAAAAATCGAACAAACTGTGCTACGCACTAAGAACACTACTAGGAAAATCAGAAATGAACATTCAAACCAAATTAAGGATCTACAATGTCATAATTCTCCCGACACTAATCTACGCCTGTGAAAACTGGACGATACAAAAGAAACACATCAGAAAATTGGCTGCATTGGAGATGAAATATATAAGAAAACTAGCTGGAAAGACGAAATGGGATGGAATTACATACAACATGACAAGAGAAACAATCAAACAAGATACAATAGGGAACAAAATAAGGAAGAAACAGCTAAATTGGTACGGACACTTAACGAGAATGGAAACAAATAAACTAGTGAAAAAAGTGTGGGGAGCAAGAAACCACACGAAAAGGAAAAGGGGAAGACCAAGAAAAACATGGCTACAGCAAATAATAGATGTGGGGAAAGAAAAGGGCAAAACAATTGAAGAACTGAAGACGATGACAACTAACAGGGCGAAATGGAAGAAATGGGTAAATGAAGAGATCAACTAAATCATCCCAATTCCGACACCCGAAAGGGTATAAGGGCGGGGCGAAAGAAGAAGAAGAATTTTAGACACTAACACACGAAATTTGTATGGTTATAACATAACTGTTAGTTAAAATAAGTTTTTTAAAACATACATAATACCTTTAAAGTAGGGGAGACTATGGTAGATTCAGTAACGGCTTTAGGGATGTCTACCGTCTTTATCTTGTTACGGTATTAATTTATCAGATCGACATAGGTCGTATTGATTGTCCGAAATCCGGTACAAACTACAGGTTTCGCCGGCTTTCCCTAGAAATCACAGATCTTAATGTGTCGGAGCAGATTTTGTTGCTCCGGTTACTCGCACTAAGCCCAGTCGGGAAAGGGTAGTTCAAAGACTTAAATGGAGAACCGACGGAGTACTTACCCTAAAGCTTGCTTAACAGAAAAGAAATGCCTGAGCGCCACTTGGTTCTGATTAGGGGTGGCTAACGTGTCTAGAACCAAGAACAATACACGTAGCCTATGTAGAAGTCCTCCAGGTACGTTGCTGAACACCTCAGCCTGTTGGTTACCAAGCCTCCTCCGAGTAGCCGGGTGACCTTGTCGTTAAATCACTTACCTTCAAGGCCACCGTCACTAAAGAATAACAAAAGAACACTGAATGGCCCAAATCTCGGGGCTCGCTTAATCAAAAGAGCATGCTTTAACTTCACAAAATTAATTACACTTGGCCTTTGCCACACTGGATTAGTTAATGACCCAAAAGGGGTTTCAAAATTCACAAAAAGAATGAACTGACTAACAGGTTTATTATTTAAAGGAACAAATGACAGTTTACACAAATCGGTACATTAAAACAAACACCCGGAGGTGAGTTTAAATTTAGTAATACGATGTCCTACGTGAATATGAAAAGGGGGCCCCACAAAACCAAAATATATCTTAAGGGCTAGTTACAAAGACACAAAAAAACACAGTATGATCCAAAACAAATGACATAAAATGGACGCCAGGAGTAAAGCCCCTGGTAAACATTAACTGAAACAGATCATAGGTCCTAGCGGACGTACGCAACGGTCATAAGCACTAACGCACAATAAAATATAAAATCGCACAGTAAGTTAGGCACCAGAGTTACCTAATTGGTACAATGCAGGGCGCCTACCTGATAGTTGCACCATGCAGTCTTAAGTGCAGATGTAGTTGTCCTCGTGGAGGCCTGGTAAAACGTGCCAGCGGTGTAGCGAATTCTCCAGAAGAGGCAACAGGTGGAGCAGAAACTCGAGGGAATTGAAGACAGTCGGCAGCAAACATCAATCAACGAAGTGACAGCAAACAACACTATATCGCGCGGTGGCCCTTCCTTTAATTAAACCCGACGTTGACACAGATCTGCATTACGCAATGGTTTTTTCCCGACTTAACAGGGAAAAAAGTTAGTTGAGGCTCATCAGATATCGTTTCTCTAATCGAATCGGCAAAAAGTGCCAAAAGTCTCCCCGGAGACCAACTGTATGAAACGAAAATCGGCCAATTTAACAACGTCCGAGTTAAATACACTTCCTCTGTCCACCGCGCATTTTCAAAGACACAAGAAATAATGTTCACTTCGAAGATTCGGGTTTAACTGCACTCGCCATTAACGTGCCCCAAGACACTCGAAAAGTTCGCACAAAAGCCAAAAAGGATTCACCATGTTAATCACAAAATGTTAGCAAAAGTTCCCCCCGATTCGCGGCACAAGCGGCGAACCGGGGGGGGGGGGTGCGAAAAAAACACCACGTCTAGTTTACTCAAGAGCTGGGTGCAGATTTAGATTTCAAATTGGACTCTGCGTGAAGAACACGACGGAAAAGAGTTTAGAACTCCGAAACCACTAATTTTAAATGCATCATTCCCTAGGGAGTTATCAATTTTTATTTCCTTTACACAAAGCTTGGTGCAACTACACGCAGCATGATGTCATAGCTGTATTAGCAAAATAAGCAAAGTTCCCAGAAGCCCCGGGTAACAAAACACAAGGTAAGGGTGCCAATGCACTACTAAGCCACGCACGGAAAATTTACGAGCTTAAGTATCAATTACCAGCGCGGCTCTTAAAAAAATACCAAGAACTAAATTTAAGCTCTGAAATCGGTGTTTAAATGTGTGACAACAAAGATTTCAGTAAGCCTTATTTTGAAAGCTTAATTACATCAGGCAGAAGGCAAGTTGAAGGTTGAGATACAAAGCGATCTATATGGAACAGTGAACAAAGAATGCCTTATCGTTATCGCAGTAATCGGAGATTTGAAACTAAACGGCACTGCTTGCCATAAACGACGTAGTTCCGAGAACTATTTACAAGGGCAACAAAAGCGATGAACAGAATTTGGGGCGCTCATATACAGTGTCAGCAATACGAAATCAAAGAAGGAATTCACGGTCACGAAATAAATATGCGAGGTTCAAGCATTTCATCGCCCGTCAAAATAAATTCACATAAAACTAGTACAGGTCCGTAATCAGTAAGAATTCGGGCAGAATATTTTTAACTAATTTCGTTAATGACAACCTATAGTTGGACTAATAGCAAAAATAGCTGAACGAGGTCGAAAATAATCTAACAATCTATAACGAAAATAAAAATCTGTAAACGTAAACTTAGTATATTAATTTTAAGTTTTTTAGAATGCTTTTAACTAGGAAAAAATCATTCGACTACTTCTGCTCCACTCAAAGATTCTGGAGTAGAATTGGGCAGGCATGGGGCACATTCAGACGCATGGTTTAAAATTGTACAAATTCAGTAATAACAATATATTGCTACTTCTAAAGCAAATTTATTTCAGGAAATGATACAGGTAAAATACAGTAAATGTTGAATTGTATAAACAATAGATAATAAAAAACAAAAATTAATGATACAGAATAATAATAGAAAACCAATAAGTAAATATTTAATCCTATGATTCAACAACCTAAACCTAATTAAAAACGAAAAAATGTCCATATTTTGTAGAAATAATAAATCGTTATTTTATGGAATTTAAAGCATAAACAAAATAAAAGCACTAGCTACTGAATATCATAGCTTTTAAACGAAATGTCAAATTTAATGATGGGCGACTTTCTTGAGTTTTGCCATTATATCACCACGATCACAACAAATATATCTTCAATTGTTGGAAAAACAAAACCGTAACCTTTTTGATTTTATAGAAATCTAATAAAATATTCATCTAAATTGGAAATATCAAGAAATAAGTCAACGAAATATTTAATACACTTCTGAGTTGGAAATGTCAGACCCGGCGCCCCAGGGGCATTAATGGACGGAGAAAAGTAAAAGTAAGTAATTGGAAGTGTCACCAAGTAATCTTATTCTTTTATTTCTTTATTACCTAGTATATTAAGTTTCCTCTCTATTTCAAGCCCTGGATTTTTTTCAAATCAAAGGTGTTACTTAGACGTGTCCCAAAAGAGGACAGAAAAACTTCTATCTATTGCATTTTAAAAAATTTATAATTATATTTACTGGGTCCAAAATTTGGGCTGCAAAATATTGCATTTGTTTCTCTTCTCCGAGTTTGGCAAGAACAAAGTCATTTAAATTGCAGGTGTTTTCAATTAAACCTTCTTTGTCATTATTTTCTACCGGTGGATTTTGCACATTTATTGAGTGATGAAATATTCGTAAGTTTAAACAGTTACCGAAAGTAATGCTTTTAACATCGTTAATAAAGAGAAACAACTTTTTTTATGATAGAGTGTCCAAAATTATGTGCCTAATACGTAAAAATAGCTTAATGTTTTTAATAATACTGAAAAGTAAAGGGAAACACTTAGTAACATGAATTACATTAATTCGCCAGGAAAACAAATAAAAGTCGGCTCGTGAAGAATTTTGATGGTACAGCCATCCACCGAACGTAAAATACATTTTCCAATCCCTCAGAAACAACAACAGTGCTAATATCTTAAGACTTAAATATTTCGCATATAAACTGACAAAGGTTAGCATCAGTGAAAAAATTTACAAACTCAGCAGGATAATAACAGATAATGAACTGAATTAGATATCTCTATTTCATTTTTTTTTAATGTATTTGTTGGCCAAAAGATATTGCATTAGCACTATTTGAAATACCTAGATGCATGTATGATTTGACGTACATTCTTTCAAATGTACGAAAATTTAGCAGTAAATTATGAGTAAACTAAAATATATTATAAATAGCATAGTTATTTAAGTTATTTTGCTAAAATCCCAGCATTACTTCTGTCGGATTTGCTACAGCCATTAAATATTTAGGCATACACGCGGCTTTTCTTCATCAGGTTCATACGTGCCAAACATTTGTAAGCATCAATATCACGCGATCAGTAACTGTCACACTGTTTGAGTGCATAAGCTAATTTGGTTCCCATTGAAAGTTAAATATCCTTATTTTTGAACCTACTTTTTGCCGCTCTAGCCCCGCTGCCGTCTATAAACTGTCGAACTGCATTTATCGTGCAGTTCATATTCATGAAATAAAAATGACTCGTGCTTTATTTAAGCTTTAAAATGAGAAGAATTATAAAAATTAGGATATAAAAATTTTTCTTTCAAAATAAGTACAAATCTTGAATAACTGGTTTGTTATGGTAGAGCCATGACTGCACGGTTCATTACAGAGAGCCGCCACTGATATGCAGTAAGATTTGAACCTGCACTCCCATGAGCAATCCGATTGCTATACTTCAAAGGCTCAACGTTGCCTATTTAATTGCGATTAATTAAATTAGGGCAAATCACCACAATTCTCAGGGTATATTTTATTGTGCTAACTTTGCCCATCAGTAATTTACACTAGTTAAAAATGAAATGCAATTGCTACTGTTCAAATGAAATGGTTAATTGCCCCTTTTTATATTTTATTAAACTGCCATAATTATATGCTAGCTCCGGCAGAACACAAAACTGCTTTTCTCGGGTGGATTCTGAATTCGAGTTTATTTGAAAATTAGTTTTCGAGAATTTGACTCGATGCAGTTCATATGCGCGATTCTAGTACGTATTATTCCTATCCTCACAAATTGACGTTTGAACACAAAAATTTCGTCAGTGCAAACAGCGTTAATTTTACCATTTAAATAGTGAAATTCAGCAAGGAAACGTCAGGTAAATTTATTTAAATTCGGGCCTGGCAACAACTGACTCGCTTTTTTTAGCTGTGACGTGAAACCGACGCCAGCAATTCACTTGTTTTGGTGGCTTAAAATTCTGACCGAATTCGCAGATTCTAATAACGCCGCGCACATTATGAAATACGTTGAACTTCTTCCAAAGGGTTTAATCTTCAAGTTTATCAGCTTTCTGCAACCCTCACACTCAAATAATTTGTTACAGCCTACCTTGAAAACTAGCCGATGTTGGCTCGACGCTAGTTGCCGACAAGGGCGTAGCCAGGATTCCAGTTAGAGGGGGGCATACATTTAATTACACAGTTAACTACTATTATTATTATTATACCGTTTATTTCATTTTTTACAAAATAAAAAAATTATAAGTTGAAATATTATAGGTTTCCGGAAATCTGCTGCAGATCGTAGCTTCTTTTTTTTTAAATGTTGTATAATGTGAATAGCAATAACGATTATGAATCAACTGCCTTTTGCTCTTTATAAATGTTTAGGGGTGGGCAACTGACCACCCCTGCCCCTCCCTGGCTACGCCCATGGATGCCGATGGCCTTATGCCCGTGGAGTCGATTCCCTGGTGGTAAATCTCGTTCAGGATGCTCTTGAAGACCCCTCTGACCTGTTGTCGTGCAGACCTCTGACTTCAGCTACTTAACTGGTCCGGAATCAATCGTCAAAGATCTCAGATGTCGGCAACCGACGTCCATTCGGAGATGGTTATGGAAAATTTGTAATTTTTTTGTTGCAGAAACTGCCACAAACACTTCCACAGCTGGGTTATCACTTGTATAAAAAAACTGTATACTTTTTATGTTGGTAAATTGCTTTTTATTTAGTTAAATATTAATTAACTAGCAGTCCAGTGAGACAAATGTCTCATTTAACGCGCCTTCAAACCTCGATCGGTTAGGCAACCACCCAGACCTGGAAGGTGTCAAAGTGGTTGCCTAACCGATGGAGGATTTAAGGCGCAGAGGGTCGCAGCTACGTTTGGCGGACGAAAAAGTTTTTATTTAATAAGCGTTCTATTTGAAAAACGGTCTTTTTGTGATTTCTCGAAAACCGGAAGTGTCACGTGACTGAAATTCGGTTCCTGACCTGACATGACCATTCCAAACATATAACTTTAATAACTTTTTTCTCTATCTCTTACGGTTTGGCTGCTGAAACAGCGTCCCGGATAAAACAGCGTCCCAGACAGACACGTCTATTAGATAAAGGATGTGAGCACAATTTTGCACCAAGGTTCTAATCATTTATTAGCAATTGTTTTCCTTATTCTAAACAAAACAGCATGGCGTTGCTATGTTACAGCGATCTGGTATTGTTAAAGAGAAATTAGTGTTGATAGCAAATTTACATCAATGGAATAAAGTTTGATAACATATTTCTCACTATTAATATTTGCTTAAATCTAAAAATTGCCTTTATTGCTTATTGTCCTATCTCTTTACACACAAACGTTTTTTTAAATCACTGCTCTGCTTTAGCACTTAGTTTTTATTTAATGCACTGGTCTTGAGTTCATTTTTTACACATGTCACAGGCTTTTCTTCTATTCAGTTGCCTTCATTTTCTATTGCTCTTTGCAATTTTTATTTTGTCCTTCTTCGATTTCAACTACCTTTCAGCTTTCTTGCTTTTCACTGGCCCGTACTTTTATTAATAATTCTCCGCTCACCTTTTGTGTCAATTAACTTTGTTTGGCCTGGCTTTAAATATGCACAAACCTATCATTTCAATTATATTATTTTACTCTAACTTCAAATTCAAACCCTCTCAAATCTGCTTTGCTTATGCTTGCCTTTATGCCTCTAATTAATGCTTCTTGCATCTCATTACCAATGCATTTTTAATCATTTTTTCTGTTTAAATTGCAATTACATAGAATATTTGAACTCTGTGCTTTAATTGACTTTGTTAAATATTTCGCACTGCATACAGAGCTAAATTGTGAGCTTAAAACTATCTCACTACATCAATGTAAATGATTAAAGCTAAATGATCGAATCCAGAGACAATTGGAACAATTAGTACAGTTAATTAGAACAAAAACAAATCAAACATTGTTCGCAATTAGAGTTTTCAGATTTAGAATCATCTTCCGAATCTAAATTGGCAGACAATTTAACGATAATTTGGAAGATAATAGAAGGTATAGCCATATTCTATCAAAACAATTGATATCTTTAAAATTCAAATTTGTGACAGCTAGAAGACCTAGAAAAATTCAGTGCTGTTCCACTTTAACTTACGAAATCCACCGTTTGATAGTTCTAACAACCTGACAATAGTTTGATAATTATTTTTCAAACAAAAAACCTAAATACCACCAAACCGCTCCGTGCCGCCGTCGACTCCTTCTGCTTATTTACGTATCCCCTCATCCCGCACAGCCCGCAATACTATAGATATTCGAAGTTAAATTTATATATTTATTAATTTTTAGCTGTACTTAGTATTAAAAAATGTCAACTGATATTGGGCTATTATGAACGTATTCTAAAGAACTCATATATTTTAATGGCAATTTACGAATACCTTATTGGGTTGACTTTCAAACTAGCTGCCTAATATGCATCATATTTTTATGAATTCTTGTTCTTCTTGAACACACATATTTTGAAAGTCTTCTACACCAGAACTGGTTATTTGATAGATATTTACTTGGTCTGATTATTTTTTCAAATGTTCCTAAAGATTACGCTGAAGTTATGTCATTAACATAGTACACTAGTTACTCGACTTATTTAGGGGTCTTCCTCAACCACTACACTATTTCCATCTAGAAGTTTCAAGTAATTCTTTTCAATTCCAATATTGAGACAAAATATCACATTAAAAAAATATGTACGATCGATCAATAATAGGCGATTGTACAGTCGTGTGCAAATAAATCTGGGACAATGGTTTTTTCATATGTAAATTGAGTTAAGATTTGGAGCATATCTCCATGGATTTCCTGCTATCAGAAAGAGTTACATTAAACTTTGACAAGTAAATGAAAATGTAGCTCTTTCTGGTAGCAGAAAATCCATGGAGATATTCTTCAATTCTCAACTCAACCTACATATGAAAAAACCATTGTCCCAGATTTATTTGCACACGACTGTACATAAACTTTTGTATGCACCTCAAGCGTAATCGGTGTCCATGGCTCTTCTTGAGTTATAACCCTCGGTGCTTTGCATCTCCTGCTATAACTTTTATGCTGCCGACCAAAAACGCCTGTTTTGCTCCCTGCATACGTAAGTAACTTGTTTTATTTCTATACTGCGATATAGACCCGTCACTAGCGAAATAAACAGTATCAATGTTTTCTGTTTTATTATACTCAAAGGTGGTTTTAAATAAGCCCATATTGCATATGCCTTATGAAAGGTATCATATGACACTTCACAAAATGTAGAACATTCAAGAGATTGATTTTGACTTATGAAGTAAATGCTCCAGTGCTTTGAATCTCTTCCTGTAATTTGCAAATAATTTTCTAAAAAATCTGTAGTTCTAATAGCTTCATTAGGCTACAAGATATTGATACAGGTCTCTATAGTCACGTGGTAAAACCACCTTTGTGGATTCTTTACATTCTTTAATCTTTTCTTCATAAGAGGGCTTGACAGTCATTTTAATCATGATTCGAGCTGTAAATTTCGTTCTTTTTCTGTCTAAATTCCTTTTAATTTTTTAACGCCATTTACATAACTTACAGAAGTGCTTAAGTCACTTTATACAACCAAAATGGAATCATCTGTGTTTCTGCAGCTATCACAGTTTTGGTACGTACAGTTTTCACTTTTGGGATCACAATCTATTTTATAGCCTAGGTCTTCAATATTATGCACCTGAATTAGTTTGTGTGCAAACATTTGTTTCAATAAATAACCAAAATCAGTGTGTTCTACAACATGCACAGGTTTTTGTACCTAAGTTAGGTTTTATCACATAAAAGGGCTGATTATTTAGGTTACTTTGCTTTACCGTCTTTCTTTTCTAATACTGTTCTCTTTTCCTTTTTTTTTCTTTAACTCATGTTTTTCCTCTTCTTTTTGTATTATTAACTGTTTAAAGATTTTTCAGTTTGCCTAGTAGGATTTTTACATCAACTTTTAATGAATTCTCACGATTTGCTACGATTTTTGCAAAAAGTTACATTTTTGTTTAATATTACCATTGGTATCCCCTATACCCTCATAATTATCTGTTACACATATATTTTGTGTGGGACACCAATAATATTTTGATATATATTCTTCACCAAGTATAAATATATTTTCTAACCTTTTCCGCAAGTTTAAGTTGTTTAGAACACTTTTTCAAAATGTATATAAGAAACACAAAATAGAAAGTCACCTGGAACTAGGCATCCTCAAGCAGGAGCGCCGACTGTTTTTTGAGCCCATGTGAATTAAAAGTCATTGTAATGCTCTTTAAAACAGAAATTTGGTTAGGTAATGCAAAGCAGGGGCGTAATTTTTATTTTTGGTCAAAATTGAGCAATAATTTAACAAAAACAATCATAATTAACACATACATAAAGTAGATAAGTATATTTTTCACCGTCTTAGTGTAGAAAATAAGTTGCTCAGAAGTACGTGAACTCACAGGTATGGTTAGTTCAATACATGTACATTTTACAAATTCTGATAGAAATCACCCAAAGAACCATTATCAGGCCTACGTAAAACATTTGCAATGTCTGACAATGTTATAACTTTCTCATTTCTTCTGTTTCACACATCTAGAAACATATATTGATGTACCTAAAGTGAGGTTGTCTTTATCAAAGTCTGACCCGCAAAAAAACAAATCTTGATCAGCGCTGGTATCTCCGATGGCGAATAATTCTAATATCAAAATCAGTTCCATAACATCACTTTTAAATCATCATTTACTGAACTTACGGTGACATCAACAATTTCAAGAATTAACTGCCTATACATAACTTCTGGTGATTAAAAAACATGTGAAGCGCTACAATACCGCATAATGTCTTGAAATCTTACTCACTCTAGGTAAAATAGGCTCATCGATGTTTAATGTTCTTGCTTTTTCTGGCTCTCCATTTCATAAGCTATGTTGCAGATAAATTTGCTACGTATAATTTAATGCATTGTGCCGCCCTCATCAAAATCTTGCGAGCAGCATCACCGGGATTCTCTCAGGGAAGGAAACAGAAAGCTCTCAGGAACTCTAGATGTTGAATCCTTTCAGATGCAAGAAAGTATGACAAACGGAAGCGGTCTATGTGACAGATAGAATGTTGCAGGGCAAATTTCACTATCTCCTAGCGAACCTAAAACTCGAATTATTAAATTAGAAACGCTAACAGAAAAAAAAACAAGCCCAATTTATAGGTGGATAGTGTCCCAAGAACACGTGCAGTGAAAATTCAATTTGCACGGCTTGCATCTTGGGTAAAATTACTGCGCCACCGGCTTCAGAAAAGCTTGAAATACTTCCTAGCACTTGAGCACTTCGAAATAAACATAGGAATCAAATCGCAAAACTGGCCCACAGCTGTCACCAAATCGACTTAGCTCGCCGAATGACAAAAGGAAGCACACACCGATCCAAAATTTCGCTTTGCGTCGCTTTTGAAAACTACCAACTGGAGTTAGCTCTACTCTCAAAACTCCATTGAGTTATTAATATTAGAGTGTAGGAATGCATTCAATAGAGTCTTGATAAAATAACAATTTGCATTGAAGAACAAAATTAAGAATATACGGTACCCCCACCCAAGAAAAGCACCCGTTTGTGCTTTCCAAGAATACTTCGATACTCAGCATCATTCCGTTTCGCTAATACAATAAAATATTATGAACAAGTTATTTATCCAAAAAAAAGCCAAAAAAATTTTTTTTTGCCGACGACCATACCTCAAAAGTTGATGTTGCCTTCATTTTCGGAGGACCTATCGTAGGAAAACGATCCAACACTTCAGGAAGGTTCCTGGCGACCGGAATCGTGTACACATACGAACATACATACCCCGTACAGCACGTTTAGGCACCCCCCAATACGAGGGAGGGATCTAGTGAGCTGGGGTCTTCACCAAAAGATCCGCACAGCCGAGACTTGGTATAGAGATTTGGTACAGTGGGTTCATTAGTCGGTTGGCACGAATTTTAGAGATATGAGAGAACTTCAATACTTCGTACACTTCGTGTCGAAGTAATAGTAACGTTTCGTAATTTTTTAAAATATACTTTTATGTTCCAGATCAAGTTTGATTGTTTTACGTTATTAATTACTTCTCGCGAGTAGCTCTGGTCCAAGGATGTCAACTTTTGAATTAAGAGAGTCGAGTCAAGATTATACAGGTGTTTACTCTATAGAACTAGATTACAAAATAAAATAAGTGTTTAAAAACGATTTACAAGTAAATAAACAAAATAAAGTTCCTCCTGGTGGTCTCTGTGTTGCGGACGGAGCGGCGTTTGCTGGTGGCGGATACAAACGGTCCTCACAGCGACCTGAGAATCGAATGGCTATAATAGACTAAATAATCTAGTTTCAGCTCGTTGGTCCCGCGTTTCTACAGGTTTTAGAATTGTAAAGACAAAAGCCAAAATAACTTTGGGGCAGTTAACAGCCACCATAAGCCTGGCAGACGTGACAGCTTGCCGCGTTAGCTAACAAATTTAGACACTTTAAAACCCAAGAACGGGTGAGCGGATGGCCCCGCGAGCAAATGCTCGCCTCTCAGACGACCGGCCCGGGTTCGAATCCCGGCGGACCCTAAATGGATTTTAAAAATCGTACGCTTCCCGGCTACCACACTAACACCCGTGGTAGTCGCTAACCCCTAAAACAAAGCAACTCTTCCTCACTTTCGACAGGCAAGGCTAGCCACCTACCCGGCCTAAAGGCAAAGAGGGCTCATAGAATCACTTTGTGGTTAAAACAGGCCACTGGGCTATACCACGAAGAAGAAGAAGAAGAAGAAAACCCAAGAACGGCCTTCGTGCCGGGCGTTTCGTTAAGTACCGCCGGCAAAATTGAAGCTTTCCCGGTGCGGGCTCGATTTTCAATTCAAATATTGAGCCAGTTCGCACTCGCGGATTTGAACTGAACTTCGGTCGTTCGTGAACTTCGGGCTGGCGAGCTGTCGGAACGAATTGTTATTAGCATGGTAGTTTCACGGATTACTGGACCGAAAATATCGGTAAATTTGAGCAGCAAGATGTTGTTCCATTGCACTCTAAGATTAACAGGACAGGGTGGTCTTATTTATACAGGATCGCTTCAACGAATTTCGACTAACCCAAGCGAGGGAGGTTTCAGGTCAGGTTTAACGGTGACGCAGGCAGTTCGACTTCTCGAGAAGAAGCTGGGAATTGAACTTACATAAACTGGAAAGGACAGGTAGTTCGGGGCAGGATTCTGGTTTTAACTGACAGGTATCTGGACTGGCGGTGGCTGGTGAAGCCCTTGGGCCCTAGAGTCCAAGTTAGCTCCCGACTGAGGCTCAGGTTCTGGTCTGGATTCTGAAAAGAACGTGTTAGATCTTTCTCCGGACTAAATGCGCATCGCTCTTTTAAATATTTTGCGACATCCTTCCACCTCGTTTAACTAGGAAAATCTAAACGTGATACTTTGGTGCGGGCGGATAGTAGGAATGCGTGAATCGAGCGGCGCGGTGTAGCTTGCGCAACTAATCGGTTTTACACCTGAGTTCTTATCGGACAATCAGCAGCAGCTCTGTCGGAATTTTTCAAGTTCTTCTTAGCTTTAGGGTGGCTCCAAATGTTAGAGCGTCACGCATTCTTGTGACTGTGATAACCCCTACAAATTGATAACGTCATTTAAAACGTTTTAAAACAATTTGGAGGCATGCGAAACGGCACAAGGTGTTCAGCTCTATAAAACCAAGAATCATTGCTTTCAATAAAAAGAAAAATTTGAATTGATGCAAAGTCACTTTATCACCGACTCTGCTGTTTTCTGTACCTATACATCTCTTCGGGAAACAATAACAAAGCATCATAATTAGAATTTAATGTTTTTAGAGATTTGTCGTGCTCTATATTTGTATGTACTGAGCTACCTATGCCTTTTCTAAGCAGTATATTCAGTGCTTTTCTGAATTGGTTGCTGTTTGCGGTAACATTGGAAGTAGGACATAATCACAAATATTTAGAATTAAAGACTTAAAAATCTGTAGTCGCCAATTGACTTTTTTGCGAAAGTCGGATTTCTTACATGAGCTGCTCGTCATACTCAGAATTTGAATTTCTGTGAGTGCGCAGCACCCACAAAAATGTTCTGTGGATGCTGGAACCCCAGAGCAGCGCCACTGCTCACAAGAGACACCAATAAATAGTTCTTTGGAATGTAATGTTCTTTACTTTGAAATAGAAACAGCTGCAGTTCCTTACAGCGTTACTTCTCAATAACTAAAAAAAAATTCTTTTTTGTCTTAAGGGTATTAAACACAACTTAATTCCACATGTAAAGCCTCCACACGTAAATACTTTACGCCGTCAATTGGAGTATTCCTTTCCTTCTATAAGTCTACGTTAGTGAGAAAGAGATGAATGAGAGTAAAACACTGCTTTTCGTAAAAAATGAATTACGTTA
>CALNHX010012237.1:0-26498 GCA_940337035.1 Agriotes lineatus
GTGTTTACTTGCAAAAATTATCAATACAAATATCTAAGGATGTATTTTAGGATATTACTCTAATCAACCACTAAAGGTGCAAATCTGAATTGGAGGTGAATTAAAGAACCCTTCATATCTCCTATGTTTATTGAGTTAGAACATTCTTTTTTGGTAGATGTATTTTTAAAATATTTAGAAAAGGGTGTAAGGGAATTTGAAAATCTTAACCATAAAGGGGTGAAAGGAAGAGAAACTGAAAAGGGGTAGGGTTGTTAAAATAATTATGTCTTTTTTCGCTATGAGTTCCATTTCACAATAAAATGGGTTAAAAGTAATTTTTTGAAATTTCACCCCACGGGAGTGAAAAGGAGTATAATGTGTTGTCGCGAGTTCCTCAATATCTCTTAGACCCGAAGAGATAGCGACTTGGTGTTTACTTGCAAAAAATTATCAATACAAATATCTAAGGATGTATTTTAGGATATTACTCTAATCAACCACTAAAGGTGCAAATCTGAATTGGAGGTGAATTAAAGAACCCTTCATATCTCCTATGTTTATTGAGTTAGAACATTCTTTTTTGGTAGATGTATTTTTAAAATATTTAGAAAAGGGTGTAAGGGAATTTGAAAATCTTAACCATAAAGGGGTGAAAGGAAGAGAAACTGAAAAGGGGTAGGGTTGTTAAAATAATTATGTCTTTTTTTCGCTATGAGTTCCATTTCACAATAAAATAGGTTAAAAGTAATTTTTTGAAATTTCACCCCACGGGAGTGAAAAGGAGTATAATGTGTTGTCGCGAGTTCCTCAATATCTCTTAGACCCGAAGAGATAGCGACTTGGTGTTTACTTGCAAAAATTATCAATGCAAATACCTAGAAATAAATTTTAGGATTTTGCCCTAATCAACCCCTAAAGGTGCAAATCTGGATGTGGGGTAAATTAAAGAACCCTTCGTATCTCCTATGTCTATTGAGTAAGAACATTATTTTTTGGCGTATAGATGTATTTTTAAAATATTTAGAAAGGTGTTTAAGGGAATTTGAAATCTTAACCCTAAAGGGGTAAATGGAAATTCCACCTGCAAGTGGTGGAAACTGGTATGTTGCTATAATTTAGAAATACGACATTTAATAAGTACATTTATTATTTTTATTCTCATTGTTATACTAAACCTATAGTTTTATCAATCTATACAAGGGGAACGGCAATTACATACACATTTCCAGGGGATACATGAAGGATAAAAGAGTTATGGAGAACTTTTTTCGGATGAATATTGTTTCCTTTTTACCTACAATATTGTTTTGCAGCGTTTGGTAGTTTAGAGTATTGAGTGAGGGAGAAGGAGAGCATTCTAGAATTCGTTTAAGATTTAGAAGAAAAAGCATTTGTAGTCCGTACGAAGAACGGGCATCTTGATAGTTTGTAATATAGCACACAGAAATTATTTCCATAAAGTCAGTTCTTGAACGTCAAAATTATAATGCAATTACGTATAAAATCTTTAATTAAATTTAAAAATTACAAAATGTATATTGCTAGTATGTTAGTATCTATACAGATTTGAATAGTGTAGTATTAGATAGTACTCATAGATCCCCATATACTTACATGGAGTTGTGCAAAACAGTTTTATAAGTCTACATTAATGTTATCCAAACTAGAAATCCGACATATATTATTTTCTAAATTATTTTATGGTGAAGTTCCTTTTGGATACCAACCTCTATTGCCCCGCATCATATTAACCCATATCATGGTGCCTCTAAAACTTGGTCCCCCGGCCTCTGGAGCTTCAAGATTATCGGTAACCTGTAGCACAGTTTCGTTATATTGACGAACTCTTTCGCGTTCAGCTTCTCGCTGGCGAGGATTAAGTATCATTCCTCTCCCGGCGCGTTTCTTAAGTTTTTCATTGTAATACTTCTCGCTTTCTTGTTGAGCCTCGTTCACCAGTTTCTTTGCGCCGTTGCGATAAAAATATCTGAAAGGAAATTGCCATTAACAAGTGACAATTCTAGTATACTAAAAGTGTAATTTTGCCTAGCAGTTCCCTCACGTTTGTAAATAAATACGCCTATTCGAGAAAACTAGGTCGAAGTTTTGTTTGCATACTTCTTCGGGCGAACATTGACCGAATGTCAATGGCTGCTGGAGGATTTCAATTGTGTGTGACTAAAGAGAGAGTTAACTTTATTATGTTTACGTTTCGTAGTTAATTCGGGGCTCTAATTGATTATTGCTGAGTTTCTAATCTGTTATTAATATTTGTGATAAAAATGTTGCGAAGCACTGTATGTAGATGAGAGATTATTAATTTAGGTTGAATCCAGTTGTTCAACTTGTGATGTTACTAAACAATATTGTATAAAATAACTAAAACTACGTTCATACGTTCTAATAACTATTAACAATGAAGCTGAAATAAAGTCTTCTGACCGAACCATAACAAATACTATACTAATACTTAAAGAAATTTCAACGGTATTTTCCAACAATGAGAAATGTTGTAAAATAAAGTAAATTTCACTGCATGTTTTAAAATTTATTAGCAGCCACCAACTGTAAAGACATATCAGTACAAATGATCAAATCCAATGCATTGTAACACTCTGTATAATTGGAAGATAACTTAAATTGAATTGAATATAATAATATGATTATTGCAGAAGATCAAGTAGTACGGAGAATAAGATGCATTATGTTATTACAACGTTAATACTACCACCAATTTCCAGCATTTCTCAAAAGTATTCAAGATTTTGTAGCATTCCACAAATTAAATAATAAGTGGACTTTAACTTTTAAAATGCCAGTATTGTGGCGTCCTGGGTTTCATTATTTTGATGGAATTTTTGTATCGCGTTTCGTGCAAGGGACGGAAATGGCACAAAATCTCGGATTATACGTGACGTATTTGGAATAATTACTTACATTTTAAGAAAATAACAGAAAAAAATTGGGTTTTGCATGATCAATTCAAAATATGAAGATAATAATTAATGAAGGTAAGTAATTATCAGTTCTGCAGCTTCGTAGCTCCTTTTCACTATTATAAAATCTGCAGTATGATACAATGCCAACATGTGTGCTGTTTCTATTACTGTTATATGTAACAAAACTGTAACAAATAATTTGTGGAAAATTGTCACACACTTATTTTTTTTCTGGTTATATTTGTAATTGTGTTTTATTTTGGAGTAGTGATGTTACTGTTCCATTTTATGTATTTTTCTGGTAGAATTTTAAATTTTATTTGCACTCATATAAATTGCTTTAAAGATTAATATGTAACATAAAAACATTAAATAGGAATTAGGTACTATCAAATGAAAAAAATAGCTAAAATCATTTTCACTGTCAAACTATATTTCCACGCTTACACATGATTCTTCATTTAATTTTCCCATTGGAGAAAACCTTAATCCTAAAACAAAATATAAAACTCTGTAAAGGACTTTACTCAGAACTTCCCTCGCAAGTGGACGCTAAGACACTAAATAATTTTAAAAATCATAGGAAAGTATGGATAAAAATATTTTAGCGTTTCTAATAATACTGAAACAATAGAAGGAAACACTTGGTAATCCAAATTACATAAATTTTGAAATAACAAAACCTTACGGGCGGTGTATTTCGAACGGCAGCGGCTGCAAATTGATGAATGTTGATGTATGATTATAACAAATTTGTTTGGTAAAAGATATGTCTAGATTCGAGAAAATCCCCATTAACTTTTTCTGATATAAGACAAATAAGAAGCTTCTGTTTAAAGGTAAACAACGTTATAATGATTTAAACACAGTGAAGCATATTTAGAAAGTTACCTGTTGTAAAAAACTAATGAAAGCATCGTTTACTGAATATTATAGACCATTACAAAAGTAAAACTAATGAATACCCAATTCTGGATATTTTGAGAGCAGCGAAATAAATAAATTACTAAGAAATTACTATAAAGTGTTGTATACTAATTCACTGCGTCGGAAATACAATTTTTCTTCGTTAATTTCCAGTAGTCCTTGTACGTAATCTAGAGAAGCCTGTTGCTACCTACATTTATTTATAGTATATTATGATACTAGTGTATAAATAAGCCTTTAAAGCACTTGCGACGAGTGCGCCATGCGGAATGGTTTAAACTTCGCTTAAACACTTGCTTCAGATGATATTTTTTCTACGATCCTAACGGAAATATAGATATTTAGTTCGATAAAACTTTTTCTGCCACAATGTATTAGATATTCTACATTATGTTGACGTACAAATTTACGCAAATCATGCGTCTACAATACAGCTATTAAAGCACCCAAAAGAGTGCGTTTATAGCTCATTTGAACGCTTTAATACCTTAGTATAATTTAATTTTTCAAAGTTGGTAGGTTTGAAATCTCGTAATATCAAATATCAAATGGCCGACGACATTTTCAGCAATTTATAGTATTTCAGGTGGGTTGCATAAAAAAGAATCTAATTTTTAATTCGATTAGAAAACAATATGCGCACAAAGGTTGACACAACTTCCAAGTTCAAATTGAATTTTCAATTGTGACACCAGCCTACCAACCATCACAATATTATCTAAATTTTATAACTGATTTTTTTATTTAAAAATTGCATAATACGCACAAAAAAGAAAAATAGTACACAAAACCGTAAAAAAGATTAGATTTACACAATACACATCGCTATCGATACGCAAAGTTTTCCTTTTTCTAAGCCGGTAAAAATAAGTTGTTTTACATTACCATCGGCGACTTCAAAATTGCATATCGCGCACGTTTGGCGGTAGTAGAAAAAATATTGTTTGTACTTCGTGGGCAAAATGGGTGTTCTTTGGTGCATTCGAATTACTTTTTTGCCACGACCTAACGGTCTCGGTTGTGTCATTCTCATGCGCAGAAAAAAAACACTTATTTCGTGAACTTAATACAAAAACTTTTCCACACGTATTTGCATGTAGGAAGTGACTACTTTCTGCACTCTTACGTCAACACTTTCTACACTTGAACGTCAACATTTTCTACACTCTAATGTCAAGTGGTAATCATCTGATTGGCTCAAACTGACAAATGTAAACGTTTTTTGACAAATGTCTTAAAGCGATTTCGGGTTAGTTCTTTTTTTCAATGAACTATTTTGGTATTTAAACGTAACGTATACAGTAAAGCAACAATTTTTATTCGTGATTTACATATCATTTTCTTAAATACTGCAGGAGAATAACAACTGAATAGTAAACTAATTTCTTGAACATATTGCAGCATAATCACCTGTTATAGCTGTGACATGTAGTCTATAACTGTACAATAAAAAATTGATATATCCAAATTATAATACTCAGTACATGTATTAAAATAGAGATATTACACACGATGAAGCAAGTAAATAATAATAATGATAGTGTTTGATGTGAGATAAACGCGAGATTTTATTTGTTAATAACAAAGACCGGCCCGCTAAACACCAGATGTCAGACTTATGCCTCCGACAGCATACCGTTTATAATTACCTAAATAAATGCAGAAACTGGTCGTTTGAAATTTAAAATTAAAAGTACAACATACTCGGCGGTTAAAATTTAAATCCCAAAGTATAAAATAAGCCGGATTTATTTCGAGCAACTACCGTTTTGCCGGCGAAGGAATCCGTTTTGTTAAAAAACCCGCAAGTGCCTGCGTGTCGGTCATTCAAACAGCTTATAAGAGAAGCGCGAAGGAGTTACAAGTCAAGTGTTCTCTGGTAGCGTATTACAGAGTCGAAGCCTAGCAGAGTCACAACAAGGAAGGAACACTACAGAGTATATGAGCCGCGGCACATATGAGGGGAACCCGGCAGAATGGTGTTAGATGCATCAAGTTTGGAGTCAAACGACGCCAAATCAAGAGAGACCACAGAATGCGACTCCACCAAAACCACTGAAAGAGTTAGAAAAAAATAACAAGTCCACGAATAAATGCTTAAATTTCCCCTCAACGGCAACCAATCAGAACCAAGGAGCGGTTGAGACGAAGCATGGGCCCCCTTTATAAGCACCAACATTTGAGCAAAACAATATTCAGGACTTTGTGATCGAACTATCCGTTCAGCCTAAACTTATAATCAAATACTCAGGACTTTGGGATCGAACGACCCAGTTCGGCTTAAGTCTGCAACCAAAGATTCAGACTTTAGCGCTCGAGCCTCCTTGCTCGCCCTAAGTTTGTAATCAAACTTCCAGCCAAGCTTTTGGACTAGTATCATATAATGCGACTAGGCTTACAATCAACTTCCAGCACTTCAAGCTTTAGAGCCCGCACCTTCTAAGCGCGACCCAAGAGTGCAAACATGTACAAACAATTCCAGCCATGTCAGCTCTAAATTGAACATTCGAAGTTTGTCCTAGCCAGCTCCCAGCCTGCATCAGGAACGCTCCAAAATGCGCACCAGATCCGCCACGTCCGCAAAGAGCTCCGCGCCGCGAGAAGACTTTGCCTGGACGTGTCGCCAAGTCCCCGAAGCACTGCTTTAGGCTCGAACCTTCCAAGTTTGGCCTAAGTTTGTAATCAACTCCAAGCAATTTCAGCGATTTCGAATTAATTTCGATGTTCCCTCTGTTCATGCAATAAAAGAGTGGGTTCCTAAATTTGAAGGAACAAGTTCAGCTAACAATGGCAAACATATGAAACCATAAGAAAATAACCAAAATTGTTAGAAATCCTGATAACATTGACGCATTAGAGCAACTATGGAGCGTAGTCCAAAACGTTCTGTTCGAAAACAATTACAGACGTTGGGCTTACCTAAGACTTCTCTACTTCGAATTTTGGACATGGCTACTTATAGAGCAAGGTTTTTATCGATAAACAAAAAAATATCGGGAACTGAAAAGAAAAATTAACGAAGCAACTGCTAGCATTTCGTTGTATAATATGTTGCGTGGTGTAATATGCAGAATTTCAACAACTGGTTTGAAGAGTGCATACAAAAAAGGGGAGGTCATTTATACGGCATAATTTAAGAAATGATAAAAATGGCATATAGCACCTTACTACTGGTTATACTTTGTTTCAATTAAGTACAATTACTTTCAGAATTCTGTCTTTTTCAAAACATCCCGCTTGTATTTTGGTTTTTGAATCATTCGTTTATATCTTCGATGTAATAAAACACTAAATTTCGAACTGAAATTGATAATCATTGTTTCATACTATTACAAACATTAACTGACTTCAGGTTGTTATGGTATAAAATAGCTTGCTAATCTATAGATTAATTAGGTTAAGCTAGCATTTTAATTTTATACATTAAAGGATCCAGTTAGTGTATAGAATACCCAGTTATTCTATAGAATAGCGGAATTTCACGCGTTGACTGTAATACACGTAATATGAGAACATTCTTCAAGTAAGCACCTAATAGAAACCGTAATGTTCTTTGTATTTTGACAAATAAAGACACTCATTCAACAGCCACATTATTTTGAGTTGAATATGTACAATACTTCCCACCTAATTTGTTATGGGTTTCGTTCGAAGAAGCTGGTTTCTAACGCGAAGGAAAGAATCCTACCCATAGGAACGTCTCTTATTATTAGGTGGGAAGCACAATGGACCAATAGGTCTCAGTGCAGCTAACAACAAGCCTCACCAGAAGAAGAAGAAGAGGAAGATGTACAATATTTTGTTATTGTAATATATGTAAATTTCATTGCTATGTCTAAAAGACAAAGTAAGTATTGTAATCGAAAAAAAATCACTTTCCCAGATTTTTACTTCCTTTTACAATAAAGGAAGTATTGGATTCAACCCAAAAATTCGAAATTGAGTTTTCAACAGATCTTCGCGTTTTAGAGTCCCCTGAACCCAAAAAACATATTTTTTTCATTGGTCTCTCTGCCTGTCTGTCTGTGCGTCTGTCTGTCTGTCTGTTGTGTGTCTGTCTGTCTGTGAACAGAATATCTCAAAAACGAAAAGAGGTATGGCGTTGAAACTTCATATATAAGTTTTGTGTACTATGTAGATGCGACAGCAAGATTTTGAAGAAAATCGTATAATCGGAAGTAGATGTTTACTCTTGTGATTTTTCAGTTTTTTTCGATTTTTTCAAAAACGGCCCTAACGATTTTTTTTCAAACTTCACATTTCTATTACATTTTTAATGTGTATTGAAGTGAGATAGTTGATTTTCCAGTTCAGTACTTCTAAAATGGGTTTCTTTTGTTTTTCTTTCATTTTTTTAACTCTTATTTCAAATAGAACACCCAGTATATTATTACATTTTTGAATTCAGTTAAAATTCTAGAGAAAATTTGTCTCTTCACCCAACGCTCTATTTTGTACCGTTTTTGTAGAATTTGTAATTTTTGAAAATTTTTGACAAATGCTAAAAAATGTAAAATCAATTTGGTAGTGCAAAAAATAGTATATACACCACCGTAGCGAATCGTCTTATAACCTTCGCTCTTTAGATACTTCGCGCTTCGTGCTCAGTATCTAATATGCGCTCAGGTTATAATACTGCGCTTCATTACCTTGATGTATAATTTAAAAAATAAGGAAATAATATACTCCAAAAACAGATCCCGAATATACCGGGTAACAATAAGACTAGTTCATTCAAATTTAAGATAGAGCAAAATTTGCAACCCAAGTGACAAATATCAGCAGTCAGTTGATTACTAATTTCATTTGATTAATACGTAGATCATGGGATGTACGTAGTATAATAAAGAGGTTATAGTTTTTGTCAAATTTGCAAAGCTTGAAATTGGAAAATTGTCTACCTAAATGAAATCTGCTGAATGTGATCTGAGAATAAATGTACCCACTACAAAATGTTGCACATGGCTTTCTTAAGCAAAAATTCGTATTAAAAACATGACACATTGATTTTGACACTCACAAAGACAGCAGCAAAGCCATATCTCTCTGATCTAAATTTTAATAAAATCGTATTAGTAATCAACTCACTGCTAATATTTGTAACTTGGGTTGCAGATTTTGATCTATCTTGAATCTGAATGAAGTGTAGAGCCATTATTATATCTTCTTTATTTATAAATCTATTTAGATAAAATTCTACACAAGCATAATTCATATAATTCCCGATTGACGGATAGATATAGATAAAATGGCAGACTTCCGGTTTTACCGGAAATCTCATTAATTTTGATTTTTTAAATGGACCACCCCATATTTTTCTCTTTGAAATCTACGACTCAAATTACATTCAATAGCATTGTCAAATTTGGTTTCCAAATTTTATTTTTTACAATAGAAAGCTGTGACTGGGAAAATATATGTTGTTATTGACTTTAGTAACTTATAATAACAGCTATCTTATCAATTAGATCATTAATGAAATAATAACGTTTGCTAAACGTGTTTTTTAAGAAAAACTCAGTTTTTAATGACAAATACTAAGGGCCATCTTTTTATAAGATAGCAAATTTAATTGCCAATCTAACGATACGCATCATGCACTATTTTATGTTCATTTAAAACTGAAAACTGTTTAATTAATAAATTCTTTAAATATTTTTGTATAATACGTAAGAAAATGTGGCAACACTTTTGTATGTAATTTAAGTTGTAGATTCCGAAAAACATAAAATATACAGGGCGATTTATTTTACAAAATCAAAGTTAGCGTATTAACTTCCGGTGAAACCGGAAATCGGACATTTTAATTATATCTGTCTCTCAATTTGCAGTTGTATTTAATGTCCTTGCAACAAATACAATACAAATCCGTTCATAAGTAAAGGAGATAAGTAATGGCCCTGGTCTCACTGTCACCCGGTAGACCAAATACACGTTTCAAATTCAAGTATTTAAAAAAATCGTACAAGCAAGTGAGTTTGTAGGCATAGCATTTTCAGCTTCCTGATTCAGATTCTATAAATTCCCCAAAAACGAAAGCTGTGCTCAAGCGGCCACTTGGAGGCCCATATTCGGTTTTTGACGTTTAGAAAAAACACCTAACAAATCAACTGTTCAAATAAAAATTGTTAAGCATTAATTATCTACAACTTTGGCTACTGCCAGTTTTTTGCTGGGCCAACCATGGAGGCACAAAATGGCATAATAGTATATTATGTTATTAGGAGCAAAAGTTATATTTTATGTGGCGAGGCTGGACGGGTTATCTGGCAAGCTTGCGAGGCAGATAAGTACCGCCGAGCCACATAAAGATACTTTTGCTCCGAATAACATATACCTAGTATTTTTTCTTCAAACGTTTTTATAACAAATTATTTACAACTTTGTGAACAAAATTCGAAGAAAATTACTTGATCTCGTCAGCGGCAGATAATATTATCTGCCGCTGACGAGCGGCAGATAAAGTTATCAGCGGCAGATAATAACTCTATCTGCCGCTGACGAGCGGCAGATAAAGTCGTCAGCGGCAGATAATAACTCTATCTGCCGCTCGTCAGCGGCAGATAATATTATCTGCCGCTTGGCAATAAAGTGACAGTTTAGCATCATCAATCAAGCAGTATAATGCCATATTTTACTGCCGTTTGAAGAAAAAACTATTTATTGCCCTGTACGGATAATGTCATGTTCAGTCTAGCATGTTTATAGCCTAGTCTTTGAAGTGTAGTTATTGTTATTTTCTTGATTGAAAAATAGTTATTTGTTTACCTAGGCACTAACGTTAAACTTTTTTCACGAATTTTGAATTTAGTTGTCGAAGTCTATAGAACTTACACAAAAAAAAGAAATGAAAGATTAAAAAAAGAACTTCTGTTCCAAGAGACACAGACAACAATTTGAACCAATTCTATTTTTCTAACAATTTATTTATTAATATTAATAGTAATGGTACACATTATATTTACGGGCTGCAGTCGATTGGAATTAACAACAAAAGCAATCGTTAATGATCGGGAAATAAATAGGTCGGTGACATTTTGTGCCTCCATGGTTGGTCTAACAAAAAAAATGGCAACAACAAAAGTTGTAGATAATTATATGCTTAACAATCTTTATTTAAACTTTCTTTTTGTAGAATGGGTGGTTTTTAAAGAAGATGTCTAAACCTGCATTCGAGCGTCTATTTTCCAAGATGTTTTTAGGGAATTTATAGAATTCTTTTCAGAATGCTGAAAAGAGGCTAATAGAGGACCTCTCGTAAACGATTAACTTGCTTCTCATAACATATGTTTAAATAATTATGGTTATAATTTTTTTTCGAATCTAGTTTCTTACTAATTGTTATTATCTTTAATCATATGCACGATCCTAATTTACGATATGATAAAAATAAAATACTTCGTATAGTCGAGTGGGGACACAATAATGAGCAAGGCTTTGATGGGGCATATTGAACTGCGTTTAATGCTAAATAATGAAATAATTAACTTATTAGTAGAGTTTTGCTAGAATTTACGTTATTCAACATAAACTATGATAGAAGTTACCTGGGGGATGGTGATGTTTTTTCAAACGTTACATCATCGGTTTCCACAGATGGCATTTCTTCGCTTTTATCTTCAAAATCGTAGTCTGGAACTTGATCCTTATATTCAAAGTTGCTTTTTAAATTTCTTGAGTACCTAAGTCGGTGTCGCTGTTTACCAAATAATGCTCCACAATTACGCGTATGTATTTCTATTTCATTTATTCTGGTATAACACTTAGTCTTTTTCTTAGCCACACCAGATTTATTTTGAAGCGTTTGCGCGCCTACTGTAGGACTTGTTACATTTATTGCAGGAAGCCTTAAACTATCAGTCATATCGTTAAAACGTCGAACTGCCCCTTTGAGAGGCGCTACGCCCACAAATCCTTTTTTTCTTTGTAGGTTCCATGATGTGTTGTGTCTGGCCCTGAATTCGAAGGTTTTTTCTGAACTTGAGGCTCCAGGCCGGGTATCTCCGAAACAGCAGATTTGTTGGAACTGTGCGACCACTCCATACTGAAATTAAATTGGCTTGTAAAACATGTTACACCTTGGGAATTCAAAAACTTACCCATAGGAAGACTTGGAGGAGCCAATGCGCCATAATTTAGTGCAACTCGTTGTGGACTCCATACTTCCGCCAGTTTGAACAAACACGTACTGAGCGTACCAGTTTACATTGATATTTTATATATATTTACTGCCTACGATAATTATTATTTTTAGGGTTCAATCTGACGTTACTCGCTTGTTTGGCTAATACTAACTGCCAGAACACTAATTTTTCCACGATTATTAATTGATATCAAGAGGAATTTCCGATTATACATATGCAACGTTAGCTTGCAAAAAGTATTTAGTGCTTTTATTACGAACTTGGTTTGGACTGTAAATGTAATTTCTATTTTTGAAAGCTGAATCACGACCATAAATGCTGCGTATGCAAACCGGTCGTGAGAAATTCGGTTATTTTTAAAGTGTGTAAATATAGTCACTAAATGTTATTACCCTTTTGTTCAATGTCTGATAAACGCCGGGAATAATGTAGTTTATTTATTATACATATTACACGTATTTATTATTAACCTTATCACTAGCTTTACTACAGTATCCATCATACATGTGACGTTATCTGCTGTAAAAAACTCTGGAATTTTTTATATGTAACCAATTTGAATTTACATAATTGTCAGGTGTTCTGTTTTGGAATGAAGTAAAATGCATTCGCATTAAAAAATATGGAGAAATTTGAGGTAAGATATCTTTTGGTTCTAGTGGATCAGCCCTTTTATACCCAAACAATTGCTATTTTTTGACACGATCAATGCTATTGAAATGTTTTTCAAAAGCTTGTTTGTTAAGGTGAAAACGAATACCTATTTAACTTAGCTTCTTCACTTTTACATCTCAAATTTAATCGCTATTTCTATTCTGTATATAAGTAGATATTTCAACTTCCAATTCTCAATTAAAATATATTAGTTATATTACTAAAGACGATGTCGGAAGGAAGTGAGGGAAACTAACATATTTTAGATTTGAGTCAATAATGTAATAAACCCTAACCGAATATAATTTTCGTCACAACGTTTTTTTTGCAGCGGAAAAAGGAAAAGATAATTCATAGTTATTTCTTTATTTTGATTTTCATTGCTTATTGTGGGCTGAAAATGTAAAATGAAAATATTGATTTTTTATAGTTGTAGAAAATGCAAAAAGATAAATATTGGATTTAAATCTGTCAGTGAAAGATTTTTTTAACAGTGATGACAGATTGCAACTCATTATTTAAGGTAGTGTTAAGCTAGATTAAAGTTTGTTGAATGTATGGTGTATGCGACTTATTACCTCTGTCGCACTTCTCTCTTCCCACCGCAAGGTAAAAGAAACTATTCATGAATGAGTTATGAATGTTCATGCTTATTACACAGTTCATTGTGCACTTATATGTACTAGGTGATTATAAATGCTTTTTCATCAAGTTCCCTTTGAAATATTTGTTGTATGAATAATATGTTGGTGGCACTGTAAGTCTATGTCAAATTCGAGGTTATCAGGTTAGGTTTTGCGTCAGTCTGTGTCAAAACTGACGGAAAACCTAACCTGCTAACCTCGAATTTGACAATGACTTACAGTGCCACCAACATATTATTCATACAACAAATACTTTAAAGGGAACTTGATGGAAGAGCATTTTCGGAATGTTTAATTTGACAACTCTAAATATAATTGGAAATAATCTCCCCAGATGTAACTCTATCACTTAGCGCTTCTCTCTCAACATTTTTATTATTTTATTACACGAGCATCTCGCTTTAGGGTAAACTATTCAAGCTAAAATTGAGATACATTTATATCAGGTAGATGTCATAATTTCAAATTCTATGATTTTTCTACAATAATTTGCATTTAAAACCAAGAAAAAAATTTCGTCGGATAGCCGCATCGCTTTCGATATATTAAACTAGATAATAAAAGTATATATCATGACCAAACTTTCTTGATAATAATTTTGGGAATTTATGTGGCTGCATGCATTTTGAAGTATTGTTTCATACCTTACATATTATCATATATAATGCAACTAGTGGGTTCTTGATTATCAAATAAATCATTTCTGTTTACACAAGATATATTGTTTGGCAATTACGCGAGTCGTGATTGCCTAAAACCATTTATCGAGTAGAAACAGAAATGATTTGATAATCAAGAAGACACGAGTTGCATTCGGCTAGATTATATCACGAGTCAATAAACAACGTTTGAATAGTATATTTTAAATATTAAAAGTACAGTTAATGTGGTTGTTATGGCAATTGTACTGACAGCAGGTAACGTGATGTTTGTGAAGGCGTGTGATTATCACCTATTAATCAGGAAGGTATGGTGATTATCAGTTGCTATGTACATTATCAAAAGTTAGTACATGCGTAACTATGCATTTTGCCGTTTTTCAGTGGTTGATGTTAGAGGGAGTTAATCTAAATAATTTTTGTTGCGTCTAAAGTATGTAGTTACATATTTTTCAACAGTACATTCACAACTTAGCCAACAGAGCACAGGAGGAAAGATCAGGAAGCTAAAAAACAGGTCTTGTGCCATAACTTGATAAAAATAGAGTTTTTTGTTGTAATAAATATCACTGTAAGGGAGTTATATGGCCAAGTGTCAGACAGTCCTAATTATTATACTTACACCGAAAAAAATCGTTACGATTGGTTTCTACACATAAGGCAATATTATCTCAAACACTAAAAATATTATCAAAATTGTATATTATTAATATAAACTGCATTTCTCACTTATAAATGTTTTTGCATATGTCTACAGGGTGTATTCAAATAAAAATCAGCAAAGGGCTTTACTCGGAACTTTCCCCCAAGTGAAAGTTTTGAAACTAGCAATTTTGAAAACATTCAAGAAAAAAAAGAATTAAATTTTTTAAGATGTCCTTCCTGTATATTATGTCCTTTCTGCTTCTATGTCGAGCCTAGGGCTTCAGCAGTGTCGCCATCGAACTCGATTTCGGGAAAGTACATTAATTTAGTTTCAAGTTTAACCGCTAGCCGTAGCTTGTTTTATTATTGTACGTCTCCAGATCGTATGTGGTCCGGGATGAGACGTTTCGAAGCGGCTGCTTCGGTGCGACCGATTCGGCGCAGACCTTTCGGCGCGGAAATGATACGTCGCGCGGGTGATACGGCGCGCGGACTTTTCGGCGCGGAGAGTGTTCGGCGCGAGGACCTTTCGGGGCGGAGACAGTTTGGCGCGAGGTCTTTCTGGCGCGAGAGATTTCGGAGCAAAGACGTTTCGACGCAAGGTCGATACGGCGCGAGGCCGTTTCGGCTTTGTTTTTAATTATCATACGTAGTATCTAGAAAGTCTTACAATACAAAAAACTAAAAAACACACCCACATCCCGGAAGTCGTTTGTTACGTACTCACACACAAAAGAGTTTTTTCGACAACCGTCAAAATTAGGGGACATTTGCGCATCGTTACGCGCAGTTCTGAAATCGTGTATAAAATGCCAACTTTCTAGTTTTCATTACTAATGTCAAATTGACATAATTGTTTTCACAAGTGAAAAAGTTACTTTTTTTACGTTGTCATTGATGACGTTAAAAATAGGTATTTGTATATTTCTTATGTATGAACTTATTTCTACTTGCAATCTGTATTATAATTATACAATAAGCAAAAATAATGGTACAGTATGTTAAAATGACTTGCAAATGACATGGGAGTTACATTCCTTTGAATGTAACTCATGTGTTACTTGCTAAACGCATAAGGTTGAGTTTATTTACAGAAACAGAATGTTTAGAATCTATGTCGCAAATCTACTGGTTTAAACCTGTTTAGTCTATAAGTTTGTGCAACGTTGTCAAGCTGATTCACTGCATAAGTATTAGGCTGAAAACACACGAAGCCGTTCACTCCATGTATTTAAAGCGGACAAAACACACGCTGCGTCATGTAGCGCGTACGCTGCGCGTATACCGCGCGTAGGCCGCGCGTAGGCCGCGTGTACGCCGCGCGTACGCCGACCGTACGCTCATCCAGAACATGTGCCGAGCACTGTTTTCTTATCGCTTCGAGCGTACCTGCAAGTCTGTGCTATCTTATGACAATGTACACACGATAAGCGGTTTCAAAGCGGTGAGTATCAGGCGCGGTTGTCAAATATCTTTGTAATATATGAAAATATTTTACTTAGATGAGTAGTATCTGACTGATTATTTGTTTTGAAGGTTATATGTACTAATTTAATTTTAGTGGTAAATATGTGTTCCAATGTCGAAACCGAAAAATTAATAATGGAAATCCAGGCAAGACCAGCCATATGGGACATGCAGCATGTTGATTATGCAAATAAAATAAAACGAAAACGAATCCATTGTCTTCAATAGGATCACTGGCAACATGTCATCGTTATGTTTATCGCGGCGAATTTTTAGCCGACTCGTGTGTCTTATCGAGGCGGCCGCCGAGTCGGCTGCCGACTGGGCGCCGACTCGTGTGTTTTATCGCAGGCGGCTGCCGACTCGGCCGCCAACTCGGCGTGAACCGCTTCGTGTGTTTTCAGCCTTAAGGTGGCAAGACAATTTGTTTAAGTATTTTTCACTGCATTTATTTACTTAAACTCTCACTGTGTCCGCGTTTTTTACGCTATAAGGGGAGTCCCACATTGCACGTAGCACATTATTCTGAAACTTTTCTATTACTTGGATGGTTGAGTTTGCTGCTGTTCTCCATAACTGCAGATCGTATGTCCGTATTGGTTTGAATGCTACTTTATATACTAGCATCTTGTTTGATAATGCTTACCGAATTCAATGCCCAACTTTTTACGTTTTTTTTCCAAACTTGGGTTCTCCAGGTCAATTTCTTATCTAAGTGCGACCTGTGTTAGCGAAGTATTGTTTATGAGAACTGAGGGCTAGATACCAGTCCTTCGTACTCGTAATTTTTTCGGAGGCAGTTTTTTTCGTTAAATTGCCAAGCAAGAAATTCTCATTAAAATGTCAAGTTTACTTCGACAAAAAAAAGCTCTCGTGTAATTATAAGTGAGAAATCATGATTTTAAACTTTTTTCTCCAACTCGTCTAGATTATGTTGACGCCTCCAGCTACAAAAAGTCGTAAAACGATAGATTACTCAGTGCCTATTTCTTTTATTTTAATAACAATATCGACGTTCTTCACAGCCGATTTCAAAAATACTTTTTGTGCTTTACCGTATACAAGGTGTTTAAAAAATACGTTTGGAAATTTTACCCACTTGTACATCAATACAAGCAAAAAAACTTAATAAACATGGGTCTGAAAACCCTTTGTTTACGAGATACATAATTTAAAATTAAGTACGCCAAAACATGATCCTTAATAGCATCAATAAACTTTAAAGTTTCATTAAAATCGGTTGATGGGTTTTAGAGATATTGGAGCATTTTAGTTTTTGTCTTAATAGGTTCAGAGGCGTGCAAAATGTGGGCTTTATTTTTTCTTGAAAACGAAGCGAGGTACGAAATAAATTCAAGGGACAAAAAGTTGCATTTTTAGTTGCTTTATTAAAAAAATATATGAAAATTGCAAAGAATCTATTGGGCCTTGTTTTTCTTTGTGAAACAAATCTAATCGGCATGCCCCATGGGCACGCCTCTGGAAGTACTGTCAACTGTAATATGTCCAAAAGATATCTCATAAAGCTATAAACTATAAAAAATTCATTAAAATCGCCCAAAGCGTTTTTAAATAACAATAAAAAACAGATATTTTTTAAAGCTTTAACACCCTGTTCCTGTTAAATGAAGCGCTTCCGGACCCATGTTTATTAGGACTTTTTTGTTTGCATTGATGAGATCTATAAGTGGGTAAAATATCCGAACGTTCTTTTTAAACACCCTGTATGTGTATGTCAACATAACCTAGAATATCTAAAATTTAGTGTTGACTACAAAACTGCCAACAAAATTTGTATGCATTATGTTGCAAGAATGAGTGTTTTTTCATTCCTCGTAATTGTCTAACTCGCTTCGCTCGTTGGACGACAATTTTGTAGAATACTTTTTTTTGTCATATAAAACAAGGAATACTATTCATTTAAGCTCATAATGTTTATATGTTCAAACTGAATTTCATATTAGTAGAAGAATTATTTTCTTTTTTTAATTTTAAATGAAGGACTTAAAGAACAAAACGTATCTGAAATTTCGGATCACAGTTTATTAAAAAGTAAGAAATAAAAGTACTTTTTTAACAATTAACATTGGGTATAATGTTTCCGATACAATGGTAAATAATATTTTCAAGACCACAAAACTAAAACAATATATACAATATACAATTTGGGAAGCAATCAATGTTTTTGCAGGTCCACATTAATTTGTGATTTCTTTTATTTGAATTTTTAAACTAGAACAGATACATATGTAGCAAAATCTCTTATAGTATTATTTAACCTTTCGATATTTTTAGACTTATGCCTCGAAACTCTTCTTTACATACGGCATAGAAGTACACCATAATGTAGTGTTGTTTTCTGAAGCACAGGCTAAGATTTTCTAGTAATAATCTATTTATGTTGAAACTAAATTATCCTCTACTAGCTTCTAAAATATATCGAAAAGAACCACATACCGAAATTTAAAAGCCAATAACATACTATTAGTGTGTGATTTAACTGTAAAAGTGGACCACGAAATATGCATACTCGCACCGAAATGTCTTCGCGCCGAAACGTCTTTACGTTAAAACGTCTCGCGCCAAAAAGTCTTCACGTTAAAACGTCTCCGCGCCGAAACGTGCCCGCGCCGAAACGGGTTTGCGTCGAAACGGCCACGCCGAATCGGTCGGGCCCAAATATCGCTTTGATCCTTTCTAAGAGAATGACCAATCCAGTTCCATTTTCTTTGCGAATTTTTTTAGCTACCTCGGGTTTGTTAGTAATTTGCTACAGCTTTTCGTTGGAAATGTTTTCCGCAGGTATTTATTTATAAAGTTTGCAATTTACCAGAGATATTTGCTGTGATCTTCCACGTTTCACACCCAATAACAGTACTGATTTGATGTTGGAATTAAATAATCTTATTTTAATTTTTTTGGTTATTTGAGTGGAAGCCCAAATTCTGTTCAGCATTCCAAATGTTTTACTAGCTTTCCGGATGCGATTTATAACGTCTTCTTCTGTGTCCCCATAGTGGTTATGATAAAGCCAAGGTAAGAGAATTGGTATAGTTTTTCTACCTTCTGGTTAATGACGTAAACATT
Source organism: Agriotes lineatus (assembly GCA_940337035.1). NCBI lineage: Eukaryota > Metazoa > Arthropoda > Insecta > Coleoptera > Elateridae > Agriotes > Agriotes lineatus. The sequence continues at coordinate 19,149 of CALNHX010012237.1, forward strand.
TTTGCGGTTACGGGTACTAATTCGCATTGTTTTTTTTTTGCTACAATAATTTTCAGACCTACACGGTCTGCTTCTGTAACTAATTGTGGTAGTTTTACTGCCATATCTTCATATGTGTGAACCAAGGGGCTTATATTGTCAGCATATGCTAAATCTTCCAGTCGTTCTTGAAAAGTCCATATAATGCCTCTGCTTTAACTATGGACGGATCGCATCACCCACTCTAGTGTTATATTGGAAACTAACGGAGGCAACGTGTATCCCCGCTTTACTCCATTTACCAAGGAATTGTTGCTAATTTTAGTTAAGTTTGTATCGCCCCTCCTATACGAGTCGACCATGGCGGTTCCAAATATTTTGAAAACGTAAATCCCTCTACAGTTCACCATCGTATGTATAGTAAATAGTTAGTATAAAGGCATAATAGAACGTTTCCAGTGGTTCGGACACCCTTTATGTAAATATAAGGCCCAATTCGATTCATCTATTCAGATAAAAATATTCATATGGCCATATTAAAAAACTTTAAATTACAATCGATTTGATTTCAGTATGCAGGTAATATTAATTTCTTTGGTTTCAGTATGCAGGTAATATTAATTTCAAGGTGTTTAAGTTTCTCCCCAAAATAGCTTTAATTCGCTGAGGTTATTGTTCTTTAGATTTATCACTAATACGTGACAGCGAGAAATCAATCCAACACGTTTGCAAATGGGACAGAATTAAAGAGACACATGCTTCGAGACACTGGTAATGCAAAGATATGATTTACAACTCTTTGTGCTAATTTAGAGGGATAATGTGATTTATGGAAGAGTATAGCTAGTACCGCTGTATTTCCAATGTTCCTAGTACCTATTGCAGCTTCACAAGGTTATTCATAAAGCCGTAAACATTCTTCATCGGCAAATAAACTTGCATAGTATAAACAAAAAGAACAATAATTTTTTATGGTGTCGTTAGATTGCTCATACATTCATAAAACTAGTTATATTCTTAATGCTAAAATAACTTAGAAATTCCTAAGTAGACGAAACAAGAACATATTTACCAAATGGTTTGATGCTATGAAACCGTATTATATGGTCTTGCAAATAAAGTAATCATTACTAATCGCATGTAGCATTAGTTACATTTGTTCTATATTTCATTAAAATATTTCCAATACATATTATAGTGCCAATGAATTATTAAAATTATGATACATAATCGAACAAACAATAACAAAATTGTGTAGATGAGTCATAACAAAATTCAAAATGAAATAGGAAAGATGTAAGCCCCTAAAATTATAATAAAGTATCTTTCAGATCAGAATTTAATTACGTTCACATTGATGAAAAGGAGGAAGTCTTATTGGTTTTTAGATAATTTATTACTGAGAGAAGTATGGCCATTCATATTTATTTGGACATAGGAAACACTGAAAAGTTATTTTTGTTTAAAAATTTGCAAAAACCACACACTAAAGAAACTGTCACGTATTATGGTATCGACATTCTATAAATTATCTATAATTTAGAACTTATCTATTACCTTCAGTACTTATTACGTGAAAACGTTATGTAAAATTTCTGGTGTGTGTGCAAGGTGTGAACTATAGATTTTGTGACTAAAGTGTACGGGTGTTACGTCATCATCGCTATTTCCGTTGTTACTATATACAATGTTAAGGTGCTGGTCTTCCTTTTTTAAAAGAGGGGTTGGGAACATTAAGATGCCATAGTTACCGAAATCGAATTGGGGAACTGAGTAAAAGGTTGCAGCCAGAGCTGTGCACTTGGGCAGTAATTAAATAATTTGTACATACACTTTCTTTGTTGATCTTTCTTGAAATTTAATTACTTTTCCAAATATGGTAACTGTAATTAGTAATTGTATTTTTATTAAAAAGCGTTAGACAATTACTTTTTCAAGGTGTTTAATTACCACATTACCCGTTTTGAGTAATTAAATTAGTCTAAAGTATTTAAATTACTTTACAGGTATTTTAATTACTTGTGGTAATTAAAATTACTCGCGGTAACTGAATTATTTTCGAGTAATTCTGACCTCCATTGGGTATCTCCAGAAGGCACAAACATACGGTAAGGCCTTATTAAGTTACATGTTATGCAAATTACAATAGGGAACAACGTAAGTATAATTTATGATTTCCTATGACTAGCAGATAACAATTAATTTCTTGCAACATTTGAAATTTCAACGACTTGTGCACGAGTTGGCCTATACAGTATTATCTTCGTCTTCTAGGATCCTTATACCCAAAGAGTGTCCGATTGTTTTGGTCATTTCTTGACACAATTTCTCCATCCCTTCGAGTCCATCGCCAGTTCTTTCTGGGTCTTCCTATTCTTTTTTTCCCCAATTCCACCTGGCTCATTCCTGCAGCGATAATTTTTGCTTCGTGTTTATCTTGTGTCGCCAATGATTCTGTTGCGTAAGTCAACTACTACAATTGCATTGTGGACTTTTAATTTCGTTTTAATGTCTATTCCCTTTTTTCCAAATATTGTTTTATTTAATGCGTAATAGGTATTTACCCTTCTCTTAATTTTATTACTATATCTAGGTCTATCGTTCCATTTTAAAATACGTAGTACACTCCCAAGGTATTCGTATGGCGTTACTGTTTCCAAGTCTATTTTTCCATGTCTATTTCTCTAACTTTGCCTTTTACTTTGTTATTTATTATCATTGTTTTATATTTATTAATGTTCATCTCCATTCTCAGATTTTGTTATCCCTTATAAGCACAAAAAAGGGGGTTGGTAGAATAATACTTACGTTAATTGCTCAACGAATCGGAGCAGCATTCAAAGCACCAAATTGCCTCACTCAGCCAATGCCTAGGCGAGTCACTACCAATCGCTAATTAGGGGTCGCCGATCAGCTGCAGCCGAAGACGGCCGTGGCGGAACAGGACGTTTGGGCGCCGGCGGTTAGGCGCCGGCGATTGGGCGACGGCGTTTCGGCGCCAGGCGTTTGGGCGCCAGGCGTTTCGGCGCTAGCAAAATGTTTAATAGACTGAAAGTGAAATGGGATTCTTATTTTATCGGGCCACACTTTTTGAGCCCGATACGGGTCAGTGCAAAATTTGATGTATGTATTACAGTCCAGTAGCAGAGTACAAGAGAGGAGCCTTGCCCTACAGAAGGGGTAGTTTCAATTTTTATATATGTTTACCAGTTAGAGATCTTAATAAAAATACCAAGTTTTCCAACATTTCGAGTTGCCGATCGTGCCGCAATCTTGAAAAAAATGGCGCTCTAAACCAGTTTAATCTAGGAATAAAGAAAGAAATCCGGCGGAAAAAAGCCGATGGTACTTATTGTATTTAATACCTAAATACTTCAAGCAATTGAATTCTTTGTTTGTGTGCATGTGCCGACAAACCCTGAAAGATTACTAAAATTTGCTAGAAATTTGTGTGAGAATTTTCAACAAGGATCATATTCACCTTACCGTTCCACATTAGTACTTTAGTAACTTCAATAATCTTAAATTCGTGGCAATTTTATATTTTTTAGTAGATGTAAAGTCAAACTTGTTGCTCTGCAGTTCCATACAGTTCAGCATAAAAATAATTTGTATTGTAATTTTATAGAACCTATAAAGATAAGGAATGTTTAATTTTTCTCTGTTCGCACGATTTGGAAATGTTTAACCCTCAAATTACACTCTTGAACTTCAATTTTTTAAATGTATTTTGAAACAACTAATACCAAAGAAGCTGCTTTTATTCTGCAGATAGGTATTTGGTTAACAGTTCAATTATTGTATTGGTTGTTGACAGCAAAATTTTAACGTATTTGCAATTTAGCTAGTTATCTACAAAAAAAGTAAATTCGTAGTAAGTCGTTTCACACCAAAATATACATTCTTCTTCTATAAGTTCTGTAAATAGTACAGAGTCTTCACAAGCAACAACAATTATATACAGTAATTGCAGTTTTATGTTTTATTAATGTTTTTTTGGCTAGTCATTTAATATTAATATTTTTCTTCCAGATATTCTAGGAAAAGATTTAGTGAGATCCCAGTAGAGTCCCGAAGTCAGCTTATGGCATTAGACATTAAATGATTATCTGGTCATTCCTGTCATTAAGGGATTTACTGTCCTGTCTGCTTGGAAGTATTATAAAATTAAAGCTTAATATATCATAAATGGTTCATTTGCGGACACGGATTTATTATTTGCATAGCAAATTGTTAGCAGGTTTGTACAGTCCTGCAACATATTTACAGTAAATGATCAAAGTCTGCGGTAAATTGTTGCAGGTTTAAATATATATATATAGCAAATTAGCAGCACCTCAACTTATAACAAACTTTCCTTAATTTTATAGCAAAAAACTATCAGGATCTTTTACCAAAATTACAATAAAATTTTAATACTTAAATTCCATGTTAGTTGGAATATCTTCATCTATCTATCTAATTTTCCCTGTTGCGTGCTCATATTTATTTGTTATTAGGCTTATGACATCATCGGTATTTGAGATTGCAGTCCAAATGTTTCTGCTAATAGCTATTTGCAAATTGCAGGTGAATATCGTAAAATTTCATAATATAGCTGGTATGTTCGTCATAATGGAGGTTATTGAAATGATAATTTCACGAATTTATGGAATAGTCCCTTAGTATTTTTAAAGGACGCACTTGCTTGCTTATCTGATGAGAATCAGCTGACTGTCAACCCTTTCAAGCACAGAAGTATTATCCTGTTAATACTTTCTGCAAGAAGTGATGTAAAGCTTTCTCGGAAAGAGGATTAAATAAAACGTTGTACTTACTTAGATAGGGCTATTTCTATCCTTCTTATGATACGCTTATTTTTACAAATGGCAAAGTTATAAATGAAAAAATATTCGTCAAAACAGAAAATAAAACAAATTTAGACAATACATCCTGATTTGTGTATTTGCCCGTAACCGGACAAAAACCCCTAACAAAAAACCCTTCGGATGAAAACCCCAATATATTATGTGTACAGGGTGTTCAATTTTCGATTTGATTAAATGCAAATTTTCATTATTATTAAAGCTAAAGGAAAATGATTTGCAGATTATGAAGTCATCTTTTCGAGGACAACACAACTCAAGCAGAATACTCTTTTACTTTCCGGGCACACAGTGCAGCAGTTAGCAAAACTTAATTGTCAATTGCAAATGTCATTTTGTAGCTAACGTTTTCTGTTCCTGTGGTTTTCTTGATACCTTACCGTTAATAAAATATAGTTCTACCTGTTTCTAAAAATTATGATCGGGTTTTAACTATGTACTCGCATTTTAAACGCTTTTTATTGATTGAATGTCAAATCAATATTTGAATAAATTTGACTTTGACATTTTTGAAATTTAAATGTTATTGTGAAAATGACGTTAAGACATAAAATGACGGCACCAATAGGAATCGTGACCATATATGACCAGACTGTTAACGTTAGTGTATATAAAGCGACTGTAGTTTTTCCACATTATCTTGTTAGTGCATTCTAGAATGACAATAGTTGTTATTCATATTATAGAAGCCAACATTTTCTACAACTTTTGTTATTTTTTTTTTGTAAGTGCAGTGCTTCCTTTTTAGCTTATTTCTTCATGGTTATTCTTTATGTTTAAACAAAAGTTGTAGAAAATTATGTCTTCTATATAATTTAGAGTAACTATTTTGCTCCTAGAATGCACCGGTAAGGAGAGAATATGGAAAAACCGGTTTTGAGGGCAATTTTGGTAAGATGGTGGCGGGAGCGGCGGCTGAAAAATTTGGAAAACTTGCAATTTTGATTATAGCCCCGATCTCGTAAACATATTCAAAAATGGAAACTACCCGACCTTTTGCAAAGGGTAAAACTACTTTGCTACTGATTTATCACATTGGTTAACAAAAAATTCATGCAAATACAATTTCACTTTCAGTCCATTGATCATCTTTGATACCTTAAATTATTGTACTGAGTAATAAATAAATAATATGTACAAGAAATCAAGAGTAATAATGAATAATGAATTTATTAACATTTAGTAGTTATACAAAATAAATAAAACTAAATTTCACTTTCAGTCCATTAAAAAGTTATGAGAAATCCCTCTTAGATACTCCATAATTGTTCGGTTTTCAAAGCCTTGAACAATTGTGGTAATTCTGTTATCGGCAGCTTGGTATTTTGCCCTTTTATGAGGAGGTGCTTTACCACCTACAAAGGCTTCATACAACGAGTCGCGTCCTTTCTGGACACTTCGCAACCCGTCGATAAATTTCCACAACGACGGATGGTCCACACCTAATTGGCACTGTAAACTACGATGAGCAGCCTCCGCAAAATTATTGGTACGATCTTCATTATTAAGCACTCTTTGGTACATGTTCCAAATATTTGGCGAAAATAACGCCCTTCTGCGTGTGTGATTTCTATTTCGCCTTCCAACGTAGTTATCTTCGAACCAGTTTAAAATTGGTTGCAATTCGTGTGGCAGTTGCGCAGAAAGCTCTTCAATTGCGTCATCAATGTGCTCTAGAGGAGTAAAGGCTAATGCAACTATCATCCGTGCAGAAAGAGCAAATTCAGGATCGGTATTATATTGTACTCTCATCCCATGACTGGCTATTTGTTTCTTAAAATTTTGAACAAGATGAAACAAACAGCCTAGTAATCGGGCTGTTGGAAATGCTTCAGTAACCGATCCAATTACGGCTATTTCATAATCCAACGAAACGGTTTCGGGTTGAAATTGCGGCCACATTTCTTTTATAATTGAAAACATCCGATCGTACGTTTGCCGTTGCTTGTTTGGCAACAGCGCGTACAAAACTGGAAAGACGAATCCACCCCTGTTTGCCAAAATAACGTAAATTTGGTGGAACAGTGGAGGCGCTTGCCGAAATGTCCCATCCATAAAAATGTGTTTCATGTGTTGGCTCCATCGTGCATTATCTTCCCTTCCAAATATTAATATTCTAAGCGGGTCCGGCTGCTCTGATCCGGTATCCTTCAATAAGAACGTCTCGGATTGTCCAGGAGCAAATTCATATAGTCGGTACGCTTCCGGAATTATTAACGTTTCCAGATCTATTGGGGTTGGGGGTGCAGCAGCATTACGGTTTCGCGTCCGCTGGCACAATCTTCTAATAGCATCCTTGTTGGGTAACTGACCTTGAATAGCAGGTCCAGTGTTCTCCAGGACATGGTTAAGGATTTGGGCAGGAATCTCCATGGTTTGTTCGGCACGTCTTTTAATATCAACTTTTATTTTAGCAACACTTACGCCTGCCGCATCACTACCATGATTATGGTTAGCACTGAACCACAAATATTCATCGTCTGCTGTTGTATGGACACGACCTAAG
>CALNHX010012238.1:0-26492 GCA_940337035.1 Agriotes lineatus
GTTGTAAATTCTCAGTCTCTCTTCCCCGTTGAATAACCTCGAGAAATGTATTTTCAGAAAGGGTCGATTTATTTGGAACATTTTCTAAATACATACGCCTTGCTCGTGTGTCATTTTCATCGGCAGTTCCATAAACTATTATTATGTCCATGAATTCATCGTTAGTGTAATTCACCATTATATCCGCACTAATAACTTAATAACAACCACTAATAACAAATCTTAAATTCGATGTGTTCAAATTTACTAAAATATCAATTTGACCCTTTCCTAAATTTCAACGGCAACTTGTTTATTATGTTTTTATTATTCAGGAGCTCTCAATAGTTGCTACAAAAATTATTGGGCGTTAAAATAAAAAATTAGGAAACCTTAATTTCTGTTTTACATTTAATTTAAATCATTTTCACTTACCTTAAATATCCTCAATTTAAATTTAAAATATAAATTACCCACATAATTTCCGAAGAACTACTTCAGATTTAACTAAGCTTTAACTTGTACCTTTTTAGTTACGGAGATTTTCTAAAAAATTTATTAATAAAAAATGTTTACCTTAGTCTACCCTAAAAATCTCCACCGTACGTTATAAATCACCCTGTATAATTAGTGGCATGGCCTTGGTTGAGCAAAAAAGTAGTTTTACAAATTAGAAAACACAGGAGATTTCAAAAATTGTCTGTTTACGAAGAAAAGTGAACCGCGTACAACCGCCTTACGCATAGCAATATTCTATTCAAATTTAGCGATCATTTGTGGGAGGAGCTTCTACTGAATCTTTTTGTGTAAACGTAGTGTAACTGCAAAATATTTATCCAAATTTGAGACAAACCCTATCATTCGACATTCTATATCAGTCCGTTCTATGGCAACCACTTCTTTGGTGAGTGAGCTTGTCGTTTTTGCTTCAAATTCAATTCGTTTCGAGAGTTTTGCATTAGGTGAGGTAGATATCAAGATGTATTATTTCCTTCAATAGTGAAGAAACGTTTTTGCTCAATCTCTTTTTGTTATATTCTATTAATATGGGGCATTTGTAAATTCTGTTGTTGTTCTCACATATATATTTTTTTAAATTTAAGTAATAGTAAAAGAAAATTACAGAGATGAAAAAAGGTTCTAGCTAAGATAAAGCTGTACATTAATGAGATGGTTCTTTCGTGAGAATTAAAATATGTAACTACGTTACAAGAAAATAATTTTGTGCTGGATTTATTTCAAAAGTATTTTTTAGGCGAAGCTGTCTTTTCTTATAACAGTAAATATGAATAAAATTTTATACGATTTCCTCTCAGGTAGACTTATAACAAAAATACCAGATTTTCCGCAAGATTGCAAGCAGTATAGAAGATACGAATACGCATTTTTAACTGTAAAGTTGCTTGCTTAAGTATAAAGTTATAACCGATGATTCATTGTACCAGTCAAATTAAATCCAAGCCGTCGTTCAAAGGGAAATTTAATAACACTCGGCTTTAAAAAGGGCGATAATTTAATATTTTCAAATTACGGCTGAAATCCGCAATTAATCAATTCGAGGGAAAACAGAAACGATACCTAGGAAAGCTCCTTCTTATTCGAACCGCCCGAATTCGCTATTCATTTAAACAATGGTAGAATGAAAATGGATGACTTTCAAACAATAATACCAAGAGGGTTGATAAGAGTATACGCAGAAATAGGCCTCGAACAATACAAGATAATCTTGGCACTGTCAAGAAGACCGTCGTTGATGGTTCAGATCCAGAGTACCCCAACAATGAAAAACTCTCCGAATCGCGCTCTGCAATATTTAAAGCTCATGCCTCGTATCATTATGTACTTTGGGTAAATTTAATGAAATATGACTGCTCATTCACAGAGCGGAATAAATGTTACTTTTGACGAGTTTGTGAAAAAAATACTAAAATGTTTGCGTTTGATCCAGCCTCTTTGTAGGTAACTTTGTTAGGAATATCAGACCTTGCTCAATTATGGTTTCGATGTTATATTATAAAATTTCACTTTTATATAACATAAAAAAGGCCCACAAAGTGTTCTTTTGATATTTACAATAACGAAAAGTATTAAAATCGTGGATATAGAGCTAATTCTTCTGAAATTATAAGCAAACGAAATGTAATTTATAACGCGAAAATCGTTTATTACTACGAGCCACTTACTTAAATCCAGTACTTACTTTCTAGGAGTTAAATAATTCATAGTTAAGATTTTAAAAATTAATTTAAATTGCATGAAACACCTTTTCCGTTAAAATATTGAGAACCACTGCCGGAGAAGTCGCGAGACAGTGTCAAGTCTGACCCCTGTGTTTGTACTCCAGAGAGATTAAAGAGGATCAGTGTAGTTCTTACACTTCAGGGAGTTGTCAGGACTGTCTCCAACGATATCGACATTGATTCCTATAAACGAATAAGAGGCATATCCATCATTTAACAAATTACAAGTAAAGCTTGACGTTGAAAAATTGCGCTGCCGTAAAAAAGATCGTCAGCTAACGAAGAAATGTCTTACGCCCCTAATTCTCATCAATACAGATTTAGTTTTGAATTTCAAATAGTACTGATATTACTCCCCTTTGACATACAGGGTGACGCCAAAACGATAACTCTCATTAAATTAACGTTAAGATAGATTTGAAATGAGCTAAATATTTCATTAAATTAGTATATGCCCATTTGAATTACTTTAACGAATATTCAGTTTTAATTTCATATAAAACCAGAAATGCACAAGCCGTTATAAATTCCTCGGATGCAAAAATAATATTGATTTATATTGCAATGGTTTTGTGCTCTCTACAATTTTCCTTGCCAATTGAACCAGAATACATTAAAAGTCAAACCGAGGCACAAAATTAATTATTTTAATTAGTGCAATCTTATTTACTGTTATTGAGATAAATGCAGTGATGGGTGCAGCTGAGTTTCACAAATTGAGGCAAAGGTAACATGAAAAGCTAATTCAAAGGGGTAACGTTCTTGAGCTCAGATTTGACAAGGTTTTGTAAGTGCGAATGCAGTTAGATTGTATCTGACGGTGGTAGCGTTAACGTTTGCAGTGTTATATTTGTTATTGTACGAAATGGTTTGCGCAAGTACAACGTTATGAGCATTATATTGGTCAAAAAGCCAGGACCAGAATGGCAAAGTAACTGAAGGGTATAGCAATGCAGTACGAGGATTAGAAACGTTGCAAGAAGCAACCGACAAGAAATGTTGCAAAAGAGCAACCTACGAATAGCAAATAAATAGAACGGAGGACATTATTAAGTGCAGAATAAACTACAAAATATACAAGTGCGGTTAAAAACACAGTGAAACATAGCAGAGTTAGTGCAGTGCGTTATATCCTATTTAGCCTGTAAGAATTAAAGATGTTATCAAAACCATATTCTATAAGTTAATTTTTAGTATCAAATCTTGTTTCCTTTCAAACAACTGTGGTGATATGTTGCTAAGATACCAGACCTTTTGTTTAACAGCCACAGAAAAGAGCTTTGAAATTGCCCAAGCTGTTGACATTGTTCTACGTTAGCTCCCATAAAAGTTTGATTTTTGTAATTAAAAAACATCCATTTAGTACAAGTGTTGGTTTTATTGAATCATAAAGGTGTTGGGCACACTTTAAACCAGTTTGCCAGTCTTTAAGAGGTGTATTTGGTGCTTATTCGAGTTCGACAAAATCCAGGCAGGTGAGAGCCAAGGACGAGCTACGTTTTGGTAGTCGATACCACAACAGGAGCTAGTTGGAGTTAAGTTTGGTGCCTTCAACACCTAGAGGAGTCCTCTACGCAGAGCTTCGCCCAGAGATTGAAGTCACCAGGCCAGCAGCACTGGAGAAAACGAGTTGGAGTCCCTTGAGAAGTGCGATCAGCATCGAAAGCTTCTATAAACCAGGTATTCTGTGCAATTTTCATCGTCCAGAGCCTTTTTATATTGCTGGGGCCTGCAAGATTGGAGTTTCTGCTACGCATTGCCGCAGTTCCCGATTATCCAGTGTATCCAGTTTCTGAAAGTTTAGGTGGCGTCCCTCAAAAATGCAGGATGATGCAGCATTTTACAACTTTGGCCGGATATGAAACAATTGATTTTGACGTCACGCTAGAACAAAAGCCGTTAGTACTATTGCTATGCCAGGATAATTATTGCCTAACTGAGGTATTTTGCTGATTTTGGCATATACTATACATATACTATACACATATTTTTTAAATGTTGTGTTCTTTGTAATCCGCATATTGGAAACTTACCAGATACCACAAACATCCATCAAAAATTATTTAAAAAGCTTTGGAACTTTATTTTTAAAGTTTTTGTAGAATTATTTAGTAATTCCCCAAACCTTGTTTGCATGGTATTTTATTACACCGTGATAGTGCAATATACAAATCTGAAGTTCAGCTAGTCATTTACCCTCCATATAGTTCAGATTTTGCCCCATTAATTTATTGTTGTTGGCGCAAATATGGCGGTTGCTAAGTTCTAACGGATGTTATAATGGTGGGGGCACGTAGTTGAGGGCTAAACGAGCTCCTACACTTTTATAAATTACTTTTGCCCTCCCTTATTACTAGGTAGCTAATAGAAATGTGATCTATTTTGTTTTAATTATCTCAGATCGAGGATAGAATAAGTAACTTATCCTAATTAACCAGGAGTTTCCAGGTACTCATGCTAATCTGCAAATGTAAATTCCCGAAATCTAGTTAACCAAAGAACAATTTGTTTACACAGAAATTAACAACAGAAATGTTTATTTTCTGTAACAGACCAATGAATAATACCAGTGTTAAATACTGCGGAATTAAGTATATGGCCATTTCTTCCCCGTATTTATACACACAGTAATATTTGTACTGCGCATTCATATTAACCGCAATGAAATCATACAACCCACAACTGTTTCTTCTCACCAAATGCTCAGAGCAACGCGCAGCGGATTAAATCATTTCTAGACAGCTGCTTCAAATTACGCCATTATGCTGACAACCCATTGACCATACACTCAGTCACAATGTGCGAGCCAGTAAACTCACTGGAGCGTACAAACGTTGTCGCGCAACGATTCAATCTGCTTCTAGTCCCATAGCTGCTCTCAAATGACCAACTAATGTATGAAATCACCCACTTGCAGTGGTGACTAACGAATTCCAGTTGCAAAATACCTAGCTTCTGTTCTCGCAGGTGTCTACTGCGATGTCAGCAAAACTTTAGAATCTTCCGTGAAACTCTCCGGCACTTCAACTCTTTTCTTCGATTGCCCGGCGGCACTGTTGTGACCGCAAACAATAACGCATACTCGCTTGACGAAATCCAAACCGAGACGGACTCACTCAAAACGCGACCGCTTCTAGCACTGCAAAACGGCATGTTAACCTATTGGCAGGAAATCTACTATTGCGTTGACCGGCTTTCAGTTTTCACTCACTCGGCAAAATTTTAATGTCTACGAACAAGCAACAAATAGGCAGTGTCTAAAAATGCTATTCTGAACAGATTCAGGCAAGCAAGGTCAAACTCCCACTTCAGTGTAACGACCGTAAAAAATTTGAGATTTATGCCAGTTTCTCGATGAGGTTTCGAAGAGTGAGCAAATGTATTAATGCTAAGGAGAAATATTTTTAAGAACCATAACTATTTTCTTTAAAAAGTTCGCTATTTAAATAGAACAGCCCTCGTATGTAGGGCAGAAAGTTAAGAGCTGGAAATAACATAATGGGAATCAATAAACGTCCATCTAGGTTTGCAGCAAGTCATGTAAAAGTCAAACTTTAGGTTCTACTATTCTATTTTCTAAACTTATAAACGTCAACCAATTTTCATCTCTTACAACGAGGAATAGATAGTCGTACAAGATGAGTTTAGCTATGCATCTAGAATTTTGGCGGCATTTTAACATTTATTTTGAATTTAATAAACATTCATTTTGAAAAGTTATAGATTACGTTCGGTTATGCCATTCAGATTAACAGATTCACATACAAGTAAATACATAAGTCAAGTAATAGGAATAATCCTCGATCAAGTATTTCGCGCCTTGTACGAATAAAGATCAAATTTCTATATTTGTCCTACAATACACCATTTCCTTAAAAAAACATAAAATACCGTTTCCATTGGAGCTTATTCCATATGATTATAGCTTTACCATCCAAATCTCGTTTTATAATTTTTAAGATTATATTTCAAATGTATTTATTTCTATGCACTATTTGTGGAAATGTATTGTTACGTTTTTACGTTCGGGCTATTTAAAAAATTATACGACGCTTCTTGTATTAAACATTTATTTACAACTATTAATTATTATTATTTACAAATCCACGAATTAACAAGGCAGAACACAAATTACTTAAACTAACGAACTACAGGCACTATTTCTAACAACGATACATTTATTTAATAATTATTTATATACGCCTTAACAGTAATGATTTATATGCTTATACACTCTATTTATTTACACTGAATTAAACATCAATTATTTATGTGGCTATTTTATACGCGTCTATTTATGTAGCAGCTTACGCCTTTCGAGCTGAATGAGAACTGTCCGCCTTCCCACTGCACCAGCTTATATATTCGATGAATAATTCCTTCTGGGAGCTTCGCGGACTTGCTGGATTTTTCCAGAAAATGGTGACGCACCGCGTGAATTAACCACGGAGGCCGCTCTCGATCGATCTGGAAGATGACTCATACGTCCGCAGCTGGCCCCATTTGCAGCTGCTTAATCGCAAGGTCGTTACAGTATATAAAGCACCAAGCAACCCTACATTAATTATCAGGTACGTATTGGTTAAACATGCAAAAAGTGGCATGAAGGAACATCAAAATTATTAACCATTCCAGGATTCCAGCTAACTCGTTTTTGTAATTAATCTGTTTTCCTTTTCCGTTTGTGTTCCGTTTTCAATTACATTGAAAATTTAATATTTTGGTGTTTAACTTGAAAATGTGGTAAAGATGTTACTTTTCCAATTTTTTTATCAATACGTACCTGATAATTAACATGATGCTGTATGTACATTCCCATAGAGTGTATAGAAGAAAACAAACTTGGCGCATAACCTTCAAATCCAAAAACGAGATTTGGATGGTCAAACTATACATCAGTTAATATTTGAGGTGTTACTACGTTTGGTCATACTGAAGTTATGCGAAAGTAGCCATTTTCAGTCTATATCAAAATCGATTTTGATATACAGGGTGATTTTTAGGTTGATTCTTTCCTTTTGCCAGGATATAAAGCTTAAAGAAATAAGCATATCTTCATTTACCCCTTTTCCGAAATATCAAAACTAACGGAGGTACAGGGTGTTAAAGTTTGAAATTAAAAACTAGACTTTGGCGCAAAGGCGGCTGGGAAATTTTATTTTTGTTTAACTCTGTTGTCAAGCAATGAGCTGTCAACTAGTCTTCCATTGTAATTTTATTAATGTTATTGCTACAATAATGACTCATGTTTATGAAAATAATGAATTAGTGAGTATGCTTATTATTTACTGGGAGTGTTGTCAAAATGCCGTTGCCGCATCGCTCTTATATATGGAATGTATGTGTAGAAGCGAATGGTGATAATTTTTAATATATCATTTAAGTTGGATTAAGTTTAGTTTAATTTTTGTTAAGTAATTTTAGTTCTTAATTTGAAACTTTAACAGTCTGTACCTCCATTAGTTTTGATATTTCGCAAAAGTGGCAACTGAAAAAAGTGCCTATTTTTTAGCTTTACATCCTGGTAAACGGAAAGAAGCAAACTACAAATCACCCTGTATAACCGAAAACTGTCAATAAAATGTTAGCTCCAGAAGTATAACACAATAGTTATAACGCTTTATGTTTTATGCTATAACTCTGTTTACAGTTAATATTTTTTAATATTAAAACCGTTTTATTATAGCTAAAACGCTTACTACGTTCAAAAATTAACGTAAAAATTCAGCGTAATCGTAGTAAAAAGCAGCATTGTTCGCAAGTATGTTAAAGCTCCATATAAACTTTTCATCGAAAAATTTAGATGCATATTTTTTCAAAACAAATTGAATGATATCTTCTACAATTTCCAGTTTTTTGCCAATTGTAAACTTTCATGCATATTCAATTTTGAAACCAATAAAAATCTGTAAAGGGCTTACTCAGCACTTCTCTTGTAAGTGGAGATTGTAACACTAAATAATTTTAAAAATCAGATTAAACTAGGGGTAAAAATATCTTCAAGTTTCTAATCAATTACATACATTTTCAATAAAAAACAAATACTACCTGTGATCGAATTCGAAGGGCAGGCGTATGTGATTCCACCGTTTTGTGGGATATTGCAAGCCTATGCGCTATTTCTACATGCGCTAGAGAGCACTTCTTGTGTGCGTGCGTCCCGGCTGCCTTAAATAGAACCTTAGAATTGAAATAATTATTATTAATTCATAGGCTGGACGCCATTGATTGTACACAGTACACGCAACACTCACCCCACAACATAGATGCGCATCCGCAGCTTCATCTCTAGACCTTCCACATGGGAGAGCAGCGACTGGGTGGGACACCTTGCAATCTTTTATTCATTACTAAATATTTAAGGTGTAATTAACGTGAATCACTCCATGGAAATTTTCACTCACGTTCACGTCCCGATTTTCAAATATTTCTCACGTTCACGACGTTACTCGCCATGGCGCGGCGTGACCCGACTGTTTTCGTATGACGCGCCCATCCATATTTCTAACTAAAAAATAGTTATTTATGTATTATGAGCATAATCAATAGAATATAGCACGAGGGAACGTTCAAATGAGGGCGCGAAACGGAGAGTTTTACATTTCCCGAGAGCTATAATGTGGTTACACATGGTACATACAACGTTATACTTTATTTTGGTTCTCAAAATGGACATAATTCAAGGATTTAGTATTTTGGTGACAGACAACTGCGTCATCGTTGTTTTCGCACTGTGAATTTTTGGTGTGTTGTGGTTTCTATGCAGACTGTTGGTGTTTCTATACTACGTCCATTGTAGGTACCTGTTATACTGCTTGGCAGCTGTATAGGCCCTAGGGCCATAAAAGATATTTTACGCCAGCGTTTCAGGGCTAGTAAACACGATTATCTTTCCAAAATGAAATATTGTATAAATATTTTTTGTGAAAACATCTCGTTTGCTATGCGGATGTAAAACTTTCCACTCACAAATCAGATCCAATGAACTATAAATATACAAACTAACGGTTGAAATATACAAACTGTAACGAGGTTTTTTGTTCATATAGATTCGACAAATTATTAAGTACATATGTATTACTTTATGAATTTAAACATTTAACTGAAACCATTGATATTTATACTTGATTTTCGCAACATTGATATGGTAAAATACAAGAGGCAATTAAAAATTTCGTAAGAAACAATTCCAAATTAGCTACTTCGTCTGCTGAAAGTTATAATATAAGAAAATTAGAATTAATCGTAAGTGTAACTACCAACATTTGATATTAACAGGAAGTGCCGCTAACGATACAAATATTGGTAGTACATTATGTACTTTTATAATTCTATATATTTTAAAGTTATTGAGTCAGGTATTATAGGGCAATTATTATGATCAAATTTAAAAATGTTGAAACATTTTACTGTAAGGAAAAGTTACCAACTTTAATAGCAAACTTTAATTTTGAGAAATGAAAATGTTGCTGCAGTTGTAAGCCTAACTCTGAATCTATTTGACCCAAGAGGCTGCCTTTGAAGTATACCTTGACTTTATATTGAAAATACTGCTCATAGCCTGCGAAAGGAAATATCAAGCTGCTTTTGACCGCTTTGTGCCTTATGCGGTGGATAATAATGAAGTACACATATGTTACTTGGAAGTTTAAAAAGTTGCAGGGACCCTTGTCAACATGCTTGAAATGCTGAACGCAGAACTAAATTAGCTAACTTTATTTCTTTATACAACGTTGTGCAAACTTTTAAGAAGCGAAGTTCAAGAGGATCTTTCGAAATATTTTAAATCCCGGTGTTTTTGGTTTTGATATAGCAGTCGGCTCACGTTACGATTTTGTGGCTACAATAGCAAACAGAATATGTTCAGATATTCATACTTTTTATATAATAAAAAATGTAGATGTGTTAAGTACTTTTTCACTACCAGTGTCACAATAAATAGGCTGAAATAAAGAAAATTGGCTTTTAGTAACATCGAGGTGCACTGCTCCCAGTGCTTGGTAAAAAATAATTAATTCATAAAGATTAAATGATTATGCAATAGGTAGTCACTACAGTAATGTAACAGCTTTACAAAATCATTTTCCTAAAAATCAGTTGAAAGCGATAGAAAGTACATCCTAGTCAAATAGCTAAATTTCATTTAATTTCAAAACTCAAAAAACTATTTGCTAATGTTATCGAAATCAAATTGAGAAAGTATTTTCCATTTTTAAGATGAACAACAAAATTGTACCATTGTTGGTTACGCTATTAAGTCGACTTAAATAGCAATTGAATGCATATTTTGAGCTTTAACCATTAAATTTGTATCACATTTTGTTCTGTTACTTTTCTAACAGTGTATCTGGCGGAATATTGAACATAGGCAGACGCTAATGCTAAATTTTGCTAAAGATCAACGAGAGTCGTGTATGGTTTGTCGGATCCGGCTCAAAATATTTATCGATATTTCAACATGTATAATCTTTTTTCCCTTACAGTATTATTTACTGTTTATTTATCACCAAAAATTAACAAACTGTAACTGTTTTCGGAAATCCTGATATTCTGAAAATTCTGTATTTAATTAGCGATCATAATCACGACTGCCTTCGGAAACAGCAAATGATATTTTCTACTCGCTAATATATAAATTTTTTAATGTCATTCTGATCCTTAACATATGTTACACTTTATCTATGTAAGAACCGTTGTTATGATAATGCTGTTGTAATAGTAGATTACGTAGCAAGTCCGGAAAGAGTATCCTTACAGGACGCGTAAGCACATTTCAGATCGATGCCGAAAGCGAGGCCTGAAAACCACAAGACCTATAAAGAGCATTTTCCGATCAGTTACGTACATTTCTTAGACACCTGCGTTTCTTCGTAATTCTAATAAATATTGAAACATTACAATAACAAACAAGCATTGTCTTCGTAAGGATCTAGAGATAGCTGTAGTTCATTTCCTTCGAAACCACAGTCAACAGATATTTCAAACCAATCAATGTAGTTGAATTCCTTAGTAACCATAGTGAACAAATAATATTGCAAACCAACCAAAACTTAAATTTTTCAAAACAATACTGCAACAAAAAATTTCAAAAATCTCCTGTGAAAAAGTTCTTTCCGGCTGGAAAATTGTGCAGTAATTCATGATTTTCAGAACGGGTGCCTAAAACACGTCGATTTTCTCCAAGGCACACAAGGTGATACCGTATGATCGAAAACTTTTATCCTCTAGAAGTCTAGAGGGCTGTGAAATTAAAAAAGATATATATATGTCCGCAGTGATGAGTAAATGTAATTAATAATATAATCTATACAATTTTGAGAGACTCACTACACAGTTACAGAATGTTTAATACTGAAAAAAAAGTGATGCTGTGTATGGAAAGTGAAGGAAATCACTTTAAACAGCTGTAGTTGTTTTTCTTAATGACATTTTTGTGTATTCAACTGTAACGCTTCGCCCAGGTCGAAGGCGATTTTAGTTAATTAAATATAACTTCATGCATACTCCCATGGTTTGAAGCACGTTAGGAATCGGAGTTCGGCATCTTTGGCCGCACGGACAGCAATAAGTGACGGCACTGCGGAGAGACGCAGGTATACCGCCGCGCATTCGAAGCAAGAATCCCTTACTCCAAGAAACTGGATTGAGCCGCTGAGGAACCGAAGCCATTTAAAAAAAATTCCTGAATTTTTCTCTATACCGAATTCTGCTCAGGAGGGCCTACAGGCTCTTGGAGTTAATCCACACCTAGACCGTCTTGCCAGTGGGGCTATTAGACGCATCGGTGAGAGATCCGTCCAGATAATCTGTACCTAGACCATCTTGCCAGGGGGCTATTAGGCTCATGGGCAAGAGGTCCGACCAGATAACCCGTACCTAGTCCGTTTTGCGAGGGCGGCTATTAAGTTCATCGGCGAGGGATCCGACCAGATAAACCTCCCCTAGACCGTCTTGCCAGGGAGGGGGGGGGGCTATTATACTCATCGGTGAAACTCCTGTAAATAATTCCCCAGGCCCCGTTCGTTCAGAGGACCCTTTCGGTCCCTGCAGCTAATTTCCACGAGTCGAAACAAGACAACAGACGGTATTAAAACCACTAATTTAGACCTTAACGGAATAATTCACGTGCAGCTTAAATCTAGCGCTCTAAAGGCCGGCCTGTATTTACCTGCAGCGGAAGACCGCATCGTAACAAACCAACGTTCGCAATTTCGCACGTTTTAATTCTTGGGCCATTCTACGGCGACCGCCGCCTGCGAGGCCCGGCTCTAATTCAACCACAATCGTTTACCTGCACCTCCAAGGTTTCTTGAAGCTGACCTCAAATGTAAACAAGATAACCTCGCCACGACCGTCTGAAGATCCTGCACGTTCTGCACACGTGAGAAATCCGAGAGCGTACGCAACAGGTATAAACTTTATTAATTGGCATTCTGTCTTCATTTCGCTCGCTTGAAAGTTAATAAATCAAATTTTGTTTATGCATTGCCGCCTTGTTTGCGGTCCCGGCTAAAACTGTCATATTTATGTTAGTAGGTCAAGTAAACGTGCGAGACACGCGACCTTCTTTGTACTGAGGCTGTCCCGGAAGTCGCTAACACTACCTGAAAACCGCCGACCGCGACGCCGACCGAAGAGTACCCGATTTAGTTCGATTTTAAACATTGTTACATTTTATTTTGTCATTATAAATAGAATTTAATTTTATGTATTATTGGTTAAACAATGCTTATAAATATACTCCGTGTACTTTCACTGGGTTACAAAACTTGAGAATATTAATGATACCTTTGGCAATCTGAGCTGCCTGGAGCCAGTATTAGCCTGGCAAATTGTAGCAAACTCATTAAGCTTTCAAATAAATTAAAATTCCCAGTACTGGCTACACAACAAACATTTTTTTCATTGCTGATCTAACCTTAAACTGATAGATATAAAATGCCATTGTGACGTCTACTACCACGACTGCCAATATAATTTTTTACCAAAACAATTTCACAGCCCTAAAGAAGACAAAAGTTTTGATGATACGGTATTTTTTCGTGCTTCAATCAGTATCGAACTGACTCGCTTTTTATTATGTCCATTATACCATTAAACTTTTGTTTTTACGTAATTAAACTCACAGAAGAGATCGTGCTCTTCCAACCCTCTTTACGTTTGAGCTGCACTGGGTGCAGCAAATTCTACTTTCTATGCTTACTATAAGAAATCACGTTTGTATTAAACAATTACCGTATCTCTACACTCTTAAATACAACTTGTTTACTGCCATTTAATGAATCCATTAGCAAAAAGGTGCCATTCTAGCCACTACTTTCAAATTTTTCTGCCAGTATTTAGTGGAATTCCAGTAATTGTTTATTAAAAATGATGAACTTAATAAAATTGTTGTTTTGTAGTTCAAGCTAGTGATTCTTAGAGCTAAATAAGTGCATAATCTCAGTATATCGCGTTTCCCTAAAATAGTGACAGTTCGTTAAACTTCGCTACAAGGAAAAATAGAACTACACTATTAGCGAAAACGAATTATAAACTATAAATATAGCTAAAATAGAGTAACCTACTAGGCCGATAAGTGACTTGGGTGAAGCGATTGATATGAACACATTTCATGCACGCAAAAACACAAATCCTACAAATGCATCACTGCCGAAGACATTCACAACCCTCCTCGATCTGTATCAACACGTTTATCTGTGTTACGTATATCGTCAGACACACTGTCAAATTGTATATAGCAGTGCAGCAAGAAATTTAGAAATTGTTTTTTTGTAAATATAAAATAGAAGCGAAAAAATACAATGAATGAAGTTACGAGGTGTGATTAGATGGTGAATGGAGCAAGTTGTGGATATATTCAAGGTTTGTGTTAACAAACTATATTCTAGCAATTTTCTATCTTTAATTTAACAAGTGTCACATTGTTCTGTTCCTCATCTTGTTTTAATTGTTGTTGTAAACACGTTGCCTGGATCGCGAACAACGTTAAATTTTGCCATCGATGCCTTTTTGTTGTATTTTTTGTCCACGATTTTAATAGTTTAATGACAATGCCTTTTGATGATGGAATTGTAGAAACTCATTATTTATCTTAGAATTCCCTGAATCTTAATAAGGAGATTCTTCTATTCGTCATAGATGACTTTTTGTTGTAACTTATATGTTTACTTTTTTAATAACTTGGTAGTTTGATAACCAAGCGTTTCGGTAATGGAATTATAGAAAAACATAATTTATCTGTGAGAGGAAAAAATACAATACAAGCTAAAAGAGCCAGAAACCCACGGATAATGTATAATGTGCTTAGAAGGAGCTAATAAAAATAACCAGCAAAACCAGGAAAGCGTAGAAGATAGAAGCTCTAAAAGGAATAATACACAACGTAGCACAGGAAGTACTAGGATATAAAGAGGAAAAAAAGAGTGAAAAAGTGCTGATACGTGGAGGCTAATGAAAGAAAATACATGGGGGTAAAACGAATAAAACAAATATACAGAGAAAATTTAAAAATCAAAGAATACCAAGCACTAAACAAACAAGTACAAAAAGAGCAAGGAAAGACAAACGAAAATGGTCTGATCACATGACACAAAAAGCAGAAGAAGCAGCAACAACAAACAACATTAAGGAACTGTACAAAAATACTAAGTTATTGATTGAAGGATTCAAAGATCATTACGTAATTACGTACTGATCACAACCACTGAGAAGCAGTTGAAACGATGGCATAAGCACTACAAATGAGGACTACGAGAATAACCAAGTTGGATATGATATATGCTAAGGAAAGCTAACGAAGCTATAACCAAACTTGGACTAAACTGTACAACAGCTGGACGAAGAAACAGAAAAAGACCACTGACCACCTAGAGGAAAGAAACAGAAGAAGTTGAGAAAATAGGAGTAAATTGGAAATAACTGGCACCATTGGCTAAGAATAAAAAAGAATGGAACTACTTCGTTGAATACAATATATCGTGTGTTCCAAAAAAAAAAAACTCATTTAGGGTAGGCATTGGAAAGAAAGATAAAAAATTCTAGTCATGTCTTACGTCTGTAGGTGAATGTCAGATTGCATTTTGTTTATGAAAACATCTGTCACTGTGACAGGTAAAAGTTTACGCTGCATTAAGTTTAATTGTATCAAGCAAAAAGAAAATTAAGATGGCATTTACACAACAACGAGTACGATGATCATAACGGTCAATAAAAATTTTTTTTGCTAAATTTTTTGTATATTTTTAGGAAAATAGTTCAAGGTCAAGATGTAATTTAGTGACGGATGGTAGTTCATTTGCTTCAAGGTGGTCTATATTGTTCCAGGCCATGACACTAGGCCTATAGAGTGACCTTTGAAATGGCCTACCACAATCTGGCAACATGGCTGCGCCAACCTTTAGCAAAAAAATCCTGGTTTTGGTTACTAAATGAACAATCTGTCAGTGCACTGTTTCTGTCATTGTGATATATTCCAGTTGAAAAAAAAAATCTATAAAATCACTGCTATTTACAATTCTATTTTATCTAAAACAGTAATTTCTTCAAAATAGCTTGCCTGGAAGCTGTAGTGACATTGCAGCCGGAACAAGTCTCTTCATCTTATCATTATATCCGTTCTTTTAAAGTGCTTTTCACACACAACACTAGCCTTTCCAACCCGTCAGTTCTCTAAATGCAAAACTTATTTCTATTTTTGTGTCACCGTTTCATTAGATGGAAACTTGAACACGCTAACATATGGAGCAATTCATGAAGAGTAAGTTGACTTGCAGCTTGGTACGCAACACCCCAAAGGAATTTTTGTAACTTATATGAACAGCCTTGTCAAAATAGTTTTTAATGACAAATATATTTCAAACAAAGAAAAGTTTGCTGCGAATGAGTTTTCTTTTGAAGACAAAATATATTGACATATTTACAAATAGGGAACAATTAGTGACAGAACCTTCGGCGTTAAGTAACTTAATTTTTGTAAAGATAAGAACGATGCTGGGAAGCAGATCTTGCAATTCATAATTTCAATTGATAAATATTTTTTAAAAACTAGCAGAAGGCTCGATATTAAACATTTGTATACAAAATAAAACTTGTTCTTCCTAAAAAAAGCAACACATCATTTACAACGAAATTCATAGAGTAAGAACTAGCAACTTAGTTAACAGCCATACACAAATATTTGGAACAAAGC
This sequence comes from Agriotes lineatus, assembly GCA_940337035.1. Lineage (NCBI taxonomy): Eukaryota > Metazoa > Arthropoda > Insecta > Coleoptera > Elateridae > Agriotes > Agriotes lineatus. Next base: position 16,411 of record CALNHX010012238.1, read on the forward strand.
AGCATTGCAAGCTGTACACTTAAATGCAGAATGTGTACAACAAAAAGTCGTAATAGTAAGTTTTATATACGTTCCAATAACATGAGATTACATTATGTATGACTATAAATAATAGTGGATGAATGAACACTAGTGTAATGAAGAAACATATGTGTCTAGCAGCAAGAACCGTTGCGGAAGCACGAACAAATCACTGAATAACTGGAGATCTCCAAGTACCAACGAGTTTTTCGTCAGTTTCGGGCTAGTTTTCGAGCAATTTTCAAAGTGATACAAAAAGCAGCTAACACATACAAAGCCATGGTAAAGGTGTGGATGTAACCCTGTCAACATATAAACCCATAAGAAGCAATGAGATACGATACTTACTAATTGTACTTCCATAAGACGGATTTGGCTGAAAATTGGATTGCAGCTCCGTCTTTTGGTGATTTGGCTAAAACGTACATAAAATTTAAAATTGCATGGACAATTAGTCTAATAATTAATTAAGTTGTATCTTTCCCGCCTTTTTCATACAGGGTGTCCAAAAAATGGCGGATTAACTCTACAGTGCGTTACTTGGGGATGCCTAATAAACCATGGAAAAATATGAAAAAAATTCCCTGGGCCGTATTTTTCGAAATATTTCTGGTCAAAGGTGGGTAATGAAATCCATTTATTTAAATAACTAGTGTATAATTACAGTGTTAAATATATCTGGGACTTATTAAAAATATGTTTTTTTTAATATTCTTGGGATTTAACTAAATTGTTTTCCATATTTAAGTATTTTAAAAAACTGATTTCCTGTTGAGTTTGTCAATTACTAAATATGGCAAACGGGCTTTGTACAATAATAAAATACGAAATCAAGCTTGGCATTGTAATATTTGTTGTATGAATAATATGTTGGTGGCACTGTAAGTTCATGTCAAATTCGATGTTAGCAGGTTAGGTTTTGCGACAGTTGTGTCAAAACTGACGCAAAACCTAACCTACTAACCTCGAGTTTGACATAGACTTACAGTGTCACCAACATATTAACAACTTACTATGGATACATTTTTGATTGAGAAATTGTTGCAGTATCAATGTTGCCAGATTTATTTTTATTAATTTCGAAATATTTCGAAAAATACGGCCCAGGGATTTTTTTTCATATTTTTCCAGGGTTCATAAGGCATCCCTCAGTAACGCACCGTAGAGTTAATCCGCCATTTTTTGGACACCCTGTATATAATTTTCCACGTAAGTGTATTGATTTTTGGCTCAAACAATGTGGCGTTGGCCGATGTGCAATTGTTTATAACCGTCATTTAGGTCGATGTGAAAAATGTACAGCGAATCACTGCCAGTTTAGTTAAAAAATTAATAACATTTTAGGGCTCGTCTAAATTAGGGTATAAAAACAAATTGCAATGTTTAGTCACTTCGAATATGTTAATGCAAAAAATATGTCGGTTTTACTCTTAAAATTGTACACAATTTCGAAGTCACGAAACATATTTTCTTTGTCATCTAAATTATCTCGCGGAATTGTCAAATATTTGTTGACAATAATGGCTACGACTTTTAAGATGTAAAATTGTTACTAATCAACGTAAGAAGTCATTCCTTTGATCTTTTCCTGTAAACCACTGTAAACCCACGAAATAAACATAACGTCGTTATTTGTCATTAGAAAATTTAGAATTTTTATTATCTTTGTTATTTATGAACCCTGAAAGTTTTTACACAAACTGACGCAAAACCTAACCTGCTAACCTAGAATTTGACATGGACTTACATTGCCACCTACATATTATTCATACAACAAATATTTCAAAGGAAACTTGCTGGAATAGTATATTACATACCGAGGTGAAAAGTGTTTCATTCCTGTCGAGAAATTAAGTAGTTAACCGAGACGCGTAGCGTCGAGGTCAACTTTATCTCGAGACAGGAATGAAACTTTTCACCGTGGTATGTATACTATTTTATTCGCAACCACTTTATTCTAAACAATAATTGGAAAAATTATTATATTATGATACGACAGGTTGTGACGCGCATGAATGGATGATCGAGATTCCCAGAGTGCCTACCTAAACAGCGGTCGGGAATGTACTTCCCGCACTCACTTCCAACACTCACTTCCCGCACTCGAGTGCGGGAAGTAGCGGCCGGAAATGTACGACTTCCCACACTCAAATGAGGTCAGTAATGTTAACATTACATATATGGTTGCGAATAAAAGCATTTATAGGCACCCGGTATATTATTATTATGAAATAAATAAAAACTAACAAAAGCAAGTTTGCGCATTGAATTAAAGTATTTGTTTTGGTATGGTAGTGGACCTGGCCATGCCATAAACATATCATCGAAAAGTTCGCAGAAAGCGTCCAAGAAGTATGATAGCCCTACATCATCACACTATGCATATCGGAAATAGAATAAATAACGCATTATTTTTTTCTAGCGAACTTAATAATCAACACATGTAATAGTTATAACGAAAACCTGGGATAACTTAAGGATGGGCATTATTATACTTAATTTGTTTCTTTTTGGGTACAAAATGCGAGCATGTAAACCTCTTAGAGTGACCATAATGGTAATTTACGATACAAGTGCGTAAAGCATCTTTAGTCGCTCACTCGCGTTTTAAACCCCGCTAGTGACTAAAGATGCTATACGTATGCGTATCGTACAATATTTTATCTACGATAGAATATAGAAAACACGGTAAATATAAAAACATATTTTAAATGTAAATTAGAATCGTAATTTTCCGCGGTTATAAATTTTAAAATAAGTTGCTACTGACGATGTGTCTAATGAAATCATTTTAAACACGTTGTTACTGACGACGTGAAGTAATAAAAACATGTTATTAAACAGTCGTTTTACAAACTTAAAGCTATCAACTAAAAGTCAATTTTACACACTGTCTTTTTATAAGAAGCATTTTGTAGCACGCACGGGTTTAGAGTACGATGAGCGAAGCGAGGAGTGCCCTAAAGGAGTAAGTGCTACAAAATGCCTTATAATCGAGGTCATCATACAGTCTTTTATGTACTACGTCACTTTTTTAAACAAAAATTGCTCCGTGTTTAGTAGTTTTATTATAGCATCGCTTTTTGCCTATTACGATACACAAACGAGTATTGTAATAGCCTCAGTACGAACGAAAAGTAGATAATAGTATATTACGTAACAAGAGTTATAAATGGCATATTACGCACGACTGAACAGTTTGCGCATGAACCGCGTGGGGGTGAGTGCAGTAATTCCAGGAGTGCGTAATTGCTTTATAACTGGAGTTGAGTACTATACTTTTTCTACGACCACACCAATTTAGTTAATTGAAAAAGACATGTTTTATTGACTGTCAAATCATTAGGCTCTGTACGTACGTAACTATAGTAACCAAAGCGAAAAAGCATTGTTACTATCAACATAATAAGTTACTAAATCCCTAATCGTGCGATCGACCCACTTTATGCACGCTGTGCGTAAGAACACACTTACACAACTTGTAAGTTGTACAATTTTGATGTCTTACAGTAGTGGTAGTAGAAAAATATATTTAACACACTTAGATGACATTTTCTACAATAAAAAATCATGTACTGCCCTAATGAGAACCAATTTAGTTTAGTTTCGTCTTTCATTTCTGATTTTAGGATTGTCAAAAGGAGGACATGGTAAAACAATATTGTCATTTCAGAGGCATTCTAGCTTGAAATACATCTACCATCGCCAAACCACAGAACTTACAATTGTATTCCGCCAGGGTGATGTAACCCTGAAGTACAGGATGTTTCAGAAATAAATACCGTGTGTTAGATTTTCGCAAAATAATAAGGAAAGTTAGATATAATGTTTTTTTCAAAACCTTCTCCTTTGAGTTTTACAAGGCAAAAAATGGGTTCAAACAATACATATTTTATTACAAATCGTTCCCCAAGTGAGAGACATTAATTTCAAAATAAGTAACCATTAATTACTCCTACTGACGAATTACTATTAGGTAAGGTACTATATTTATACGAGCAAGCTTATCCGCCATTTTGAGTTACTGAAAGTGCGGCAAATTCAAATTCTAGTTACTTTCCAATTTGCATACCGTAAGTCGGAAAAACAACGATCATGTCATTTAATTTTATCTGTCTTAAAAAAGACTGGTTTTTAAACAAATAAAAAGAAAGCAGAAAAATCGGAACGAAAACACTGTTAACTAACACGCACATGGTTCAAACTAGAGAACTTTAATAGTACCTTAGTTCAAATAACAGTGACAAGTGACAGAAGACAACAGAACTGACAGATACAGTTGACAGCACAGAACAATACCTACACACTGTATATAGATTTCAATATCACACTTGGATGAAGACTGTAATTATAATTACCATCATAATGGAATGCACCAAGATTTAAATCAGGGTACAGTGTTCGTCTGAATTAGAGTCCCTGTATATAGAGTCCCTGTATATGTATTATATACAGGGACTCTAGTCTGGATCAAGCAGTACGTACTAGAACGGTTTTTGCTTGGTTGACAGACGATAAAACGTACGGTTACCGGTCAGCGCAGCCAACGGCTTGGCGCTAACGTCCCTGTGACACAAAATCTAGTGGGATAAGCTTGCCTGGTCTATAAAGCACTCTACTATTAGGGAGAGAAGTAGAGATACTGAAATAAATTTTTAGAAAAAAATAGTTGTCGACTATGTATTTCAAAAATGGTGTGTGCTTAGTATTCTCCACTCAATTTCCCACAAAAATAAGCTCGCTAAGAGGTTTTTTTCACGATTTTTTGAGTTTTGTGACATTCTCGTAAGGGAGTAATGTCTTGGTGTGGGTAGCAAAATTTAAAGAATTTTATTATTTAGGGATATGAAGTATTAAACTGTTTAATAAAACGCCACCATCTTTTTCCCTTTTGTTAACACCTTCCGTAAGTCGAGAGTGCGAATAGGGCAGAGAGTTCCTAAAATGTGATATTTCAGATGTAAGGTGAGCACCTTTAAAAACCTATCTCGAACTAAAATTCCAGCTCGCGACCTCTGATTGGCAGTCAAGTATGCACTCCCCTAGACCATACCGACAGTATAGTTACCGCTCAACGGCTATTACTGGTAACAGTGGTAACGAGAATACAAATCGACAAAGATATACAAAGAAACGCGACAGTCTACGTTCAAACACTTTTCAGTTCTTTGCATTAGTATTCTACATAAACCGGAACAGAAATTATTCTGCTAGGTTATGTCGTACTCTGTATACATTCCCCCCCCCCCCCCCGGCGGGGTATCTTCACTAAATTTCAGTTTTCGACTTTCCTTTAACGCTAAAGAAGTTGCTGCCTTCATAACAGTTATGCAGTTTAATGAGACCTTTCATATAGCTGTAGGGTGGTAACGATTGATTCAGTGATTGCGACAACAATTAGAAATTACTAGAAATGGTTGAGCCAGAAACTGTTTAAACAATTCTACTGATCTTCGGCAAGCTGTGCCGAAGTAAAATACTAGTAAGTATTTGCACTGCAGATGAATCTATGCATTTTCAACCAATAATAATCTAAGAACGGGCAAGTTCTTATTTGTATAAATCCCGACAGGCTAATGGGTAGCTTGAGTTAGGAGTTAATTCAAATGTCAAAGTGTATTTGGAAATAGTTTTTAATTATCGAAGGCAGCATTTGGAACAACCTATGTTCGCTAGACGAAGTTGGAGAAAGCCTAAGCACTAAGTTTCAAATCACTTCTTAGAAGCATAAATAGTAAAGTTCCAGCTCGAACCCATTCACACCTATTTGCATATTGGATATACAGAGAATTTAGTAATTATTCAATAACTTGCATACTACAACAAACTATTCAATTGTCTCGCTATAGCATATGATAATGAGGGGCTCACTTGCCTAACCAAGCTTCGAGAGTATGGATTTCAGCCTAAGAATAATTAACATGTAAGGTATAATTTCCATTTAATTTAGGAATAACATGATCGTTTAAAATGTCGCCACGTTAGCGTATCTCTCATTGTTCTCGCCATATTGCAATTTGAATTTGAATTCTGGTTTATTTTTAGAATTTCTACGCACTTAGGTTATTGATCTTTGGTGAATGAGAGAACGCTTTATAGGTCTAACAAAACAAATTAACATTTTAAAATCGGCCATATACTAATATAATAATTACAAATCATTCTTTCAAGATAAAACAAGATGAGACGGTGCAAGCTCCTTGTCGATACTTCGGCACACTGTTGGCATGGAGCGTTTTTTTTTCAAGCACTCTTTAGAAAGCCGACCCCTTAAAACACGTTTAGCCTTCGTAATATATTGAAACGATGCTTGGAATGAGGTATGGCCGTCATCAATTATGTTATATTACATATAATCGGTGTGAATTTCCGCTGAAAATAATTCACAAGGGAGACAAACTAATTATTGCAAAATCACTTTTAAAATCGAGTCGGCAATTACCAATAGTGGGGCAGACAGCATCGATAATGTGGCATTTCAGATTTGAAGAAAAATTTCGACTTGGCATATTGAACTTTTATTCCCATTTCAACTTTTCTTTAACGTTAAAACGTCTTCACAATAGTTATAGTTTCATAACATCTCTCATTTAGTGTTGGGTTGGTAGCTATTGATTAAACTTTGCGACGAAAACTGTATATTTATAAAAATGATCGACGTCCAAAACAACACTTCGGCACATAGAAAAATATAAATAAAGGAATATAATAATAAACAAGTTGCTGAAATAGGCACAATTGCTCTTATTATTTACAATTAAGAAATAAATTATTACTATTTTTTATTGTTAGTATTAGTCGTTTCGGGAGGTATCGTATTCTATTTCTCAATTCTGAGTCTGAAGGCGCAGAATGCACATTCTGGTTCAATAAATAATTTGTATAATCCTCGAACGTTGTTTGATAGTTTGTTAATGGACAACGTCTAGGCATGTAGAATACCAGATAATTTAGACACCGACTGATGTGGTCATATGGTCAAAGCCCTACTTAGAATTTTGCCGAGCTTAAGGAGTTCCAACCGTAGCAAGAGATATTTTACATGATACACATCGTTAGTAACGTGGGACCCACGGCTTTACAACACTTCCAAATGATGGCATTCTGTAAAGCCTTTCATCTGCATTTTTAAATTTTTAAAAACCTCACCGGGTCCGAGGATCGAACTCGTGACCTTAGATCAGTAGTCAAAATGCTTAACCACTGAGCTACCGACTCCCGCCCTCAAACATCAATTTCTCTTTTCAGCACAGATTTCTGAATCTTTTCAGTTTTAACTCTGTTTGGTGTTTTGCAACTATACATTTTAGATTCCATTCCTACCAATCCTCGAAATTTTACATTATTTCATTCATCTTTAACTTTCCTATTACTTTCTAATTTTTATCAGAATACAAATGAGATGCACATGCGTTTCCAAAATATTTACACTTTGATGCAGCAGAATAATTACAGATAGATTTCATAAATTCATGGAAATCTGCAGTTTTGAATTTTGAGTCTCAGTAAGAAGTGGCGTGTCTAAAGACTTAGTACGAAACAATGTCAATGCACGCATGTAACTGTCAATATCCATGTATAAAAGTTTTACCTTGTTGTTAAACCCTTTTCTAATTATATTATTTGTCAGGACATTTTTAAATTGTACGAACGCACGGCTAATTAGACTATTTTCTAAAGTACGACCCACTGGTATATGGATTTTTCGTGTTATTCCGCTTGAATTTAAGCATATCAAATTTTATGTAGGCCTTGGCTTTATAGCGTATGCCGCTGTGTTATCGCTTCGGTCTGAACTTTCGCCGCACACGTGTCCATTTATCGCCGGCGGCAGTCGTGAACTTGCTGTTAGGCGTGTTTTCTGGCATTAATTTAACAAACAACGGCCATAGGTGCGAGAGAGAGGATAAATGTTTTATTTCGCTTTCGTATGGCTGGTGCACGGTTGATTATCGGTCGGTTGATGTTTTCGCGCGAAAAGCAGCCCCTTCCCGTCTCTTCTTGGGTGCAGCGTCACCCAGCGGCATTCAGTCATAAACCTTGAGTGTAACTACAAGTAGTTTTGACGCGTGGTGTTTTGCGCAGCCCTCTGTGGCCTTGTGCCGTGAGGGCGGGCGGACTTCCGTTAGATTACGTTTCACAAAGTGAGTTCCCGCTATTTAGTGTGTGTTCCCGGACTTGGAGCGAGTCGGCCACAGCAGTGTGTGTGTGAAGGTTGTTTGTGCTTGTCCCGTCGAAATTTCTGGCGCTTCTCCGTCTTAGTAAATGATCCGTGTGCCGACATAACCCCTGTTGTGTGGGATCAAATGGCGAGCGATTTATCCCTGGTCAATTCTACATGCAAACCAGCGTGTCCTGTCGATTATTCTGGTCGCATTGTGGCTTCTAGTTAGGAAACTGCGGGGCATCATCAGCATCGTCTACGCTTCGAGCTCCTTTGTTTTTTCCCATGCCTCGTAGTCTTGGGAAACTCGCCTGGCTCCCAGCTGGGTCCCTTTGACTGCTACAGGTGAAGCTAAGCTAAGATATTGTACTAGTTATAATAATTCCGCGTTAATCGAAATGTGGGCGCCGGCTTTCATTATACAGCGCCATTTGCAGATGCGCAGTCCTTGTGTAATAAGTAATGTTAGTTTCAATACACCTTGCCGATACGCAGTGCTCGTAGATTTTCATTGTACAGGGCTAATTGGAAGCGCTCAGCAATTATTTGAGTAATCTTTAGGTTTTATTTCAACACACTCTTTCGATACGCAGTGTGCGCAGACTTTCATTATACAAAGCCACTTGCAGGCGCTTAGCATTTTATGTAACAGCCAAGGCGCACCCCCCCTTTTCTGTAAATTGCATTGTACCATTGTTGTACCGTATGCGTCTCAAGAACAATAGACCTATTTGTTAAACGCTCCAGCTGTATTTTCTTTGTGTTAAATGCTGTGTTTCAGTTTAAGCAATTTGTAGTGTCGTCGCCCGATTGGCGACTGGTCAGATCGGTGTAAAGCGGTTCCTGAACCAATTTTGTGAGCGTCAAGGTAGGTTCGAACGCTCTGGCTGCCGCATCCATGGAGCCCCAAAGCTACACACATACCCCACCACGTTTGGCTTTCGGGTTTCTGTCAGACGTGGGCTTAATTCCGAAACCCGTGGCGCCCATCTCCCTGAGCGTATTCATTCGTGGCTATTAGTCTGTTCTCAAGAATTCTAAGTTAGGCATGAATCTAGAGGTTCTTTTCAAAATTGTGTTAGTCTTTTCGTCTTTATTCTGTAGTGTATTTTAGATATGACCCTACAAAACCTGAGCGAGTAAATTTTAACCTACTATACATTTTAATTATTTTCATTCCCCAATATTCATTTCACTTTAGTGTTTTGTAATGAACGTAATATCTCGTTCCTCTTATCGTAGAAATAACCAATCAACTTTAAAACACATCCTGTATCAGCATCAAAATTAAAAATATCGTTTAAATTAATCCTAACTTCATGTATAGTTAGCCATTTAAAAGCTTTCAGAGGTAATTTCTGTGGTGAAACGCGTCCATATAGGTTAATTACATCCAATTAAGATTATATCTATCCACCTCAAAAATGCAATAAGCATCCCTACTTTGTTTTTGATACTTTAAAAAAGAAATGAACTGTGACGTCGAATAAAAACGTTAAATTTTATATTTTTCCACTGTAGTTTGAAAACTAAAAGAGATATCAGAATTCTGCCTTCACCATCGTATTGCCACAAAAAGTTGACAGCATGCTGTGCAAACCATTTTTCTCGAAAAATAACGGATATTTTCATTTAATCCAATAGAAAATTGAACACCCCGTACAAGAAAACACACAGTAAACCAACACAATAATTAGCGAATTGAGATAAGGCTCCATTTTACGGAGTTCGTGACTGAAGTAGTAAAACAAAAGAATAGTAAGATATAACCAACTTGTTAAAACCTTCAGAAAATACAATTTTAATCGGTTTTAACTAGTTGCTATCATCTATGATGGCAACGATGCGCGGCTGGAAAATATTTCTAAAACTATGAGAGTTACATAAATATTGTGTA
>CALNHX010012239.1:0-26489 GCA_940337035.1 Agriotes lineatus
AAAGGTCACCAAAGGTCACCAAAGGTCACCAAAGGTCACCCAAAAGGTCACCAAAGGTCACCAAAGGTCTCCCCAAAGGTCACCAAAGGTCACCCCAAAGGTCACCAAAGGTCACCAAAGGTCACCAAAGGTCACCAAAGGTCACCCCAAAGGTCACCAAAGGTCACCCCAAAGGGCACCAAAGGTCACCCCAAAGGTCACCAAAGGTCACCAAAGGTCACCCCAAAGGTCACCAAAGGTCACCCCAAAGGTCACCAAAGGTCACCCCAAAGGTCACCCCAAAGGTCACCCCAAAGGTCACCAAAGGTCACCCCAAAGGTCACCAAAGGTCACCCCAAAGGTCACCAAAGGTCACCAAAGGTCACCAAAGGTCACCCCAAAGGTCACCAAAGGTCACCAAAGGTCACCAAAGGTCACCAAAGGTCACCCCAAAGGTCACCAAAGGTCACCAAAGGTCACCAAAGATCACCCCAAAGGTCACCAAAGGTCACCCCAAAGGTCACCAAAGGTCACCAAAGGTCACCAAAGGTCACCAAAGATCACCCCAAAGGTCACCAAAGGTCACCCCAAAGGTCACCAAAGGTCACCAAAGGTCACCAAAGGTCACCCCAAAGGTCACCAAAGGTCACCCCAAAGGTCACCAAAGGTCACCAAAGGTCACCCCAAAGGTCACCAAAGGTCACCAAAGGTCACCCCAAAGATCACCAAAGGTCACCCCAAAGGTCACCAAAGGTCACCAAAGGTCACAAAGGTCACCCCAAAGGTCACCAAAGGTCACCAAAGGTCACCAAAGGTCACCAAAAATCACCCCAAAGGTCACTAAAGGTCACCCCAAAGGTCACCAAAGGTCACCAAAAATCACCAAAGGTCACCAAAGGTCACCAAAGGTCACCAAAGGTCACCCCAAAGGTCACCAAAGGTCACCCCAAAGGTCACCAAAGGTCACCCCAAAGGTCACCCCAAAGGCCACCCCAAAGGACACCAAAGGTCACCAAAGGTCAATAAAGGTCACCCCAAAGGTCACCAAAGGTCACCCCAAAGGTCACCAAAGGTCACCAAAGGTCACCCCAAAGGTCACCAAAGGTCACCAAAGGTCTCCCCAAAGGTCACCAAAGGTCATCCTAAAGGTCACCAAAGGTCACCAAAGGTCACCAAAGGTCACCCCAAAGGTCACCAAAGGTCACCAAAGGTCACCCCAAAGGTCACCAAAGGTCACCCCAAAGGTCACCAAAGGTCACCCCAAAGGTCACCGAAGGTCACCAAAGGTCACCCCAAAGTTCACCCCAAAGGTCACCCCAAAGGTCACCAAAGGTCACCAAAGGTCACCAAAGGTCACCCCAAAAGTCACCAAAGGTCACCCCAAAGGTCACCAAAGGTCACCAAAGGTCACCCCAAAGGTCACTAAAGGTCACCCCAAAGGTCACCAAAGGTCACCAAAGGTCACCAAAGGTCACCCCAAAGGTCACCAAAGGTCACCCCAAGGGTCACCAAAGGTCACCAAAGGTCACCCCAAAGGTCACCAAAGGTCACCCCAAAGGTCACCAAAGGTCACCCCAAAGGTCACCCCAAAGGTCACCAAAGGTCACCAAAGGTCACCAAAGGTCACCAAAGGTCACCCCAAAGGTCACCAAAGGTCACCCCAAAGGTCACCAAAGGTCACCAAAGGTCACCAAAGGTCACCAAAGGTCACCCCAAAGGTCACTAAAGCTCACCCCAAAGGTCACCAAAGGTCACCAAAGGTCACCAAAGGTCACCCCAAAGGTCACCAAAGGTCACCAAAGGTCACCAAAGGTCTCCCCAAAGGTCACCAAAGGTCACCCTAAAGGTCACCAAAGGTCACCAAAGGTCACCCCAAAGGTCACCAAAGGTCACCAAAGGTCACCCCAAAGGTCACCAAAGGTCACCCCAAAGGTCACCAAAGGTCACCCCAAAGGTCACCAAAGGTCACCAAAGGTCACCCCAAAGGTCACCCCAAAGGTCACCCCAAAGGTCACCAAAGGTCACCAAAGGTCACCAAAGGTCTCCCAAAGGTCACCAAAGGTCACCCCAAAGGTCACCAAAGGTCACCAAAGGTCACCCCAAAGGTCACTAAAGGTCACCCCAAAGGTCACCAAAGGTCACCAAAGGTCACCAAAGGTCACCAAAGGTCACCCCAAAGGTCACCAAAGGTCACCCCAAGGGTCACCAAAGGTCACCAAAGGTCACCCCAAAGGTCACCAAAGGTCACCCCAAAGGTCACCAAAGGTCACCCCAAAGGTCACCCCAAAGGTCACCAAAGGTCACCAAAGGTCACCAAAGGTCACCAAAGGTCACCCCAAAAGTCACCAAAGGTCACCCCAAAGGTCACCAAAGGTCACCAAAGGTCACCAAAGGTCACCAAAGGTCACCCCAAAGGTCACCAAAGGTCACCCCAAAGGTCACCAAAGGTCACCAAAGGTCACCCCAAAGGTCACCAAAGGTCACCCCAAAGGTCACCAAAGGTCACCAAAGGTCACCAAAGGTCACCAAAGGTCACCCAAAAGGTCACCAAAGGTCACCAAAGGTCTCCCCAAAGGTCACCAAAGGTCACCCCAAAGGTCACCAAAGGTCACCAAAGGTCACCAAAGGTCACCAAAGGTCACCCCAAAGGTCACCAAAGGTCACCCCAAAGGTCACCAAAGGTCACCCCAAAGGTCACCAAAGGTCACCAAAGGTCACCCCAAAGGTCACCAAAGGTCACCCCAAAGGTCACCAAAGATCACCCCAAAGGTCACCCCAAAGGTCACCCCAAAGGTCACCAAAGGTCACCCCAAAGGTCACCAAAGGTCACCCCAAAGGTCACCAAAGGTCACCCCAAAGGTCACCAAAGGTCACCAAAGGTCACCAAAGGTCACCCCAAAGGTCACCAAAGGTCACCAAAGGTCACCAAAGGTCACCAAAGGTCACCCCAAAGGTCACCAAAGGTCACCAAAGGTCACCAAAGATCACCCCAAAGGTCACCAAAGGTCACCCCAAAGGTCACCAAAGGTCACCAAAGGTCACCAAAGGTCACCAAAGATCACCCCAAAGGTCACCAAAGGTCACCCCAAAGGTCACCAAAGGTCACCAAAGGTCACCAAAGGTCACCCCAAAGGTCACCAAAGGTCACCCCAAAGGTCACCAAAGGTCACCAAAGGTCACCCCAAAGGTCACCAAAGGTCACCAAAGGTCACCCCAAAGGTCACCAAAGGTCACCCCAAAGGTCACCAAAGGTCACCAAAGGTCACAAGGGTCACCCCAAAGGTCACCAAAGGTCACCAAAGGTCACCAAAGGTCACCAAAAATCACCCCAAAGGTCACTAAAGGTCACCCCAAAGGTCACCAAAGGTCACCAAAAATCACCAAAGGTCACCAAAGGTCACCAAAGGTCACCAAAGGTCACCCCAAAGGTCACCAAAGGTCACCCCAAAGGTCACCAAAGGTCACCCCAAAGGTCACCCCAAAGGTCACCCCAAAGGACACCAAAGGTCACCAAAGGTCAATAAAGGTCACCCCAAAGGTCACCCCAAAGGACACCAAAGGTCACCAAAGGTCAATAAAGGTCACCCCAAAGGTCACCAAAGGTCACCCCAAAGGTCACCAAAGGTCACCAAAGGTCACCCCAAAGGTCACCAAAAGTCACCCCAAAGGTCACCAAATGTCACCAAAGGTCACCAAAGGTCACCCCAAAGGTCACCAAAGGTCACCAAAGGTCACCAAAGATCACCAAAGGTCACCCCAAAGGTCACCAAAGGTCACCCCAAAGGTCACCAAAGGTCACCAAAGGTCACCAAAGGTCACCAAAGGTCACCCCAAAGGTCACTAAAGGTCACCCCAAAGGTCACCAAAGGTCACCAAAGGTCACCAAAGGTCACCCCAAAGGTCACCAAAGGTCACCAAAGGTCACCAAAGGTCTCCCCAAAGGTCACCAAAGGTCACCCTAAAGGTCAACAAAGGTCACCAAAGGTCACCAAAGGTCACCCCAAAGGTCACCAAAGGTCACCAAAGGTCACCCCAAAGGTCACCAAAGGTCACCCCAAAGGTCACCAAAGGTCACCCCAAAGGTCACCAAAGGTCACCAAAGGTCACCCCAAAGGTCACCCCAAAGGTCACCCCAAAGGTCACCAAAGGTCACCAAAGGTCACCAAAAGTCTCCCCAAAGGTCACCAAAGGTCACCCCAAAGGTCACCAAAGGTCACCAAAGGTCACCCCAAAGGTCACTAAAGGTCACCCCAAAGGTCACCAAAGGTCACCAAAGGTCACCAAAGGTCACCAAAGGTCACCCCAAAGGTCACCAAAGGTCACCCCAAGGGTCACCAAAGGTCACCAAAGGTCACCCCAAAGGTCACCACAGGTCACCCCAAAGGTCACCAAAGGTCACCCCAAAGGTCACCCCAAAGGTCACCAAAGGTCACCAAAAGTCACCAAAGGTCACCAAAGGTCACCCCAAAGGTCACCAAAGGTCACCCCAAAGGTCACCAAAGGTCACCAAAGGTCACCAAAGGTCACCAAAGGTCACCCCAAAGGTCACCAAAGGTCACCCCAAAGGTCACCAAAGGTCACCAAAGGTCACCCCAAAGGTCACCAAAGGTCACCCCAAAGGTCACCAAAGGTCACCAAAGGTCACCAAAGGTCACCAAAGGTCACCCAAAAGGTCACCAAAGGTCACCAAAGGTCTCCCCAAAGGTCACCAAAGGTCACCCCAAAGGTCACCAAAGGTCACCAAAGGTCACCAAAGGTCACCAAAGGTCACCCCAAAGGTCACCAAAGGTCACCCCAAAGGTCACCAAAGGTCACCCCAAAGGTCACCAAAGGTCACCAAAGGTCACCCCAAAGGTCACCAAAGGTCACCCCAAAGGTCACCAAAGGTCACCCCAAAGGTCACCCCAAAGGTCACCCCAAAGGTCACCAAAGGTCACCCCAAAGGTCACCAAAGGTCACCCCAAAGGTCACCAAAGGTCACCAAAGGTCACCAAAGGTCACCCCAAAGGTCACCAAAGGTCACCAAAGGTCACCAAAGGTCACCAAAGGTCACCCCAAAATTCACCAAAGGTCACCAAAGGTCACCAAAGATCACCCCAAAGGTCACCAAAGGTCACCCCAAAGGTCACCAAAGGTCACCAAAGGTCACCAAAGGTCACCAAAGATCACCCCAAAGGTCACCAAAGGTCACCCCAAAGGTCACCAAAGGTCACCAAAGGTCACCAAAGGTCACCCCAAAGGTCACCAAAGGTCACCCCAAAGGTCACCAAAGGTCACCAAAGGTCACCCCAAAGGTCACCAAAGGTCACCAAAGGTCACCCCAAAGGTCACCAAAGGTCACCCCAAAGGTCACCAAAGGTCACCAAAGGTCACAAAGGTCACCCCAAAGGTCACCAAAGGTCACCAAAGGTCACCAAAGGTCACCAAAATCACCCCAAAGGTCACTAAAGGTCACCCCAAAGGTCACCAAAGGTCACCAAAAATCACCAAAGGTCACCAAAGGTCACCAAAGGTCACCAAAGGTCACCCCAAAGGTCACCAAAGGTCACCCCAAAGGTCACCAAAGGTCACCCCAAAGGTCACCCCAAAGGTCACCCCAAAGGACACCAAAGGTCACCAAAGGTCAATAAAGGTCACCCCAAAGGTCACCAAAGGTCACCCCAAAGGTCACCAAAGGTCACCAAAGGTCACCCCAAAGGTCACCAAAGGTCACCAAAGGTCACCCCAAAGGTCACCAAAGGTCACCCCAAAGGTCACCAAAGGTCACCCCAAAGGTCACCAAAGGTCACCAAAGGTCACCCCAAAGTTCACCCCAAAGGTCACCCCAAAGGTCACCAAAGGTCACCAAAGGTCACCAAAGGTCACCCCAAAGGTCACCAAAGGTCACCCCAAAGGTCACCAAAGGTCACCAAAGGTCACCCCAAAGGTCACTAAAGGTCACCCCAAAGGTCACCAAAGGTCACCAAAGGTCACCAAAGGTCACCCCAAAGGTCACCAAAGGTCACCCCAAGGGTCACCAAAGGTCACCAAAGGTCACCCCAAAGGTCACCAAAGGTCACCCCAAAGGTCACCAAAGGTCACCCCAAAGGTCACCCCAAAGGTCACCAAAGGTCACCAAAGGTCACCAAAGGTCACCAAAGGTCACCCCAAAGGTCACCAAAGGTCACCCCAAAGGTCACCAAAGGTCACCAAAGGTCACCCCAAAGGTCACCAAAGGTCACCCCAAAGGTCACCAAAGGTCACCAAAGGTCACCAAAGGTCACCAAAGGTCACCCAAAAGGTCACCAAAGGTCACCAAAGGTCTCCCCAAAGGTCACCAAAGGTCACCCCAAAGGTCACCAAAGGTCACCAAAGGTCACCAAAGGTCACCAAAGGTCACCCCAAAGGTCACCAAAGGTCACCCCAAAGGTCACCAAAGGTCACCAAAGGTCACCCCAAAGGTCACCAAAGGTCACCCCAAAGGTCACCAAAGGTCACCCCAAAGGTCACCCCAAAGGTCACCCCAAAGGTCACCAAAGGTCACCCCAAAGGTCACCAAAGGTCACCAAAGGTCACCAAAGGTCACCAAAGGTCACCAAAGGTCACCCCAAAGGTCACCAAAGGTCACCAAAGGTCACCAAAGGTCACCAAAGGTCACCCCAAAGGTCACCAAAGGTCACCAAATATCACCAAAGATCACCCCAAAGGTCACCAAAGGTCACCCCAAAGGTCACCAAAGGTCACCAAAGGTCACCAAAGGTCACCAAAGATCACCCCAAAGGTCACCAAAGGTCACCCCAAAGGTCACCAAAGGTCACCAAAGGTAACCCCAAAGGTCACCAAAGGTCACCCCAAAGGTCACCAAAGGTCACCAAAGGTCACCCCAAAGGTCACCAAAGGTCACCAAAGGTCACCCCAAAGGTCACCAAAGGTCACCCCAAAGGTCACCAAAGGTCACCAAAGGTCACAAAGGTCACCCCAAAGGTCACCAAAGGTCACCAAAGGTCACCAAAGGTCACCAAAAATCACCCCAAAGGTCACTAAAGGTCACCCCAAAAGTCACCAAAGGTCACCAAAAATCACCAAAGGTCACCAAAGGTCACCAAAGGTCACCAAAGGTCACCCCAAAGGTCACCAAAGGTCACCCCAAAGGTCACCAAAGGTCACCCCAAAGGTCACCCCAAAGGTCACCCCAAAGGACACCAAAGGTCACCAAAGGTCAATAAAGGTCACCCCAAAGGTCACCAAAGGTCACCCCAAAGGTCACCAAAGGTCACCAAAGGTCACCCCAAAGGTCACCAAAAGTCACCCCAAAGGTCACCAAAGGTCACCAAAGGTCACCAAAGGTCACCAAAGGTCACCAAAGGTCACCAAAAATCACCCCAAAGGTCACTAAAGGTCACCCCAAAGGTCACCAAAGGTCACCAAAAATCACCAAAGGTCACCAAAGGTCACCAAAGGTCACCAAAGGTCACCCCAAAGGTCACCAAAGGTCACCCCAAAGGTCACCAAAGGTCACCCCAAAGGTCACCCCAAAGGTCACCCCAAAGGACACCAAAGGTCACCAAAGGTCAATAAAGGTCACCCCAAAGGTCACCAAAGGTCACCCCAAAGGTCACCAAAGGTCACCAAAGGTCACCCCAAAGGTCACCAAAAGTCACCCCAAAGGTCACCAAAGGTCACCAAAGGTCACCAAAGGTCAACCCAAAGGTCACCAAAGGTCACCAAAGGTCACCAAAGGTCACCAAAGGTCACCCCAAAGGTCACCAAAGGTCACCCCAAAGGTCACCAAAGGTCACCAAAGGTCACCAAAGGTCACCAAAGGTCACCCCAAAGGTCACTAAAGGTCACCCCAAAGGTCACCAAAGGTCACCAAAGGTCACCAAAGGTCACCAAAGGTCACCCCAAAGGTCACCAAAGGTCATCCCAAAGGTCAGCAAAGGTTACCAAAGGTCACCAAAGGTCACCCCAAAGGTCACCAAAGGTCACCAAAGGTCACCAAAGGTCACCCCAAAGGTCACCAAAGGTCACCAAAGGTCACCAAAGGTCACCCCAAAGGTCACCAAAGGTCACCCCAAAGGTCACCAAAGGTCACCAAAGGTCACCAAAGGTCACCAAAGGTCACCCCAAAGGTCACCAAAGGTCACCCCAAAGGTCACCAAAGGTTACCAAAGGTCACCAAAGGTCACCCCAAAGGTCACCAAAGGTCACCAAAGGTCACCCCAAAGGTCACCAAAGGTCACCAAAGGTTACCAAAGGTCACCCCAAAGGTCACTAAAGGTCACCAAAGGTCACCAAAGGTAACCAAAGGTCACCCCAAAGGTCACCAAAGGTCACCCCAAAGGTCACCAAAGGTCACCAAAGGTCACCCCAAAGGTCACCAAAGGTCACCCCAAAGGTCACCAAACGTCATCAAAGGTCACCCCAAAGGTCACCAAAGGTCACCCCAAAGGTCACCAAAGGTCACCAAAGGTCACCCCAAGGGTCACCAAAGGTCACCCCAAAGGTCACCCCAAAGGTCACCAAAGGTTACCAAAGGTCACCAAAGGTCACCAAAGGTAACCAAAGGTCACCCCAAAGGTCACCAAAGGTCACCCCAAAGGTCACCAAAGGTCACCAAAGGTCACCCCAAAGGTCACCAAAGGTCACCCCAAAGGTCACCAAAGGTCACCCTAAAGGTCAACAAAGGTCACCAAAGGTCACCAAAGGTCACCCCAAAGGTCACCAAAGGTCACCAAAGGTCACCAAAGGTCACCAAAGGTCACCCCAAAGGTCACTAAAGGTCACCCCAAAGGTCACCAAAGGTCACCAAAGGTCACCAAAGGTCACCCCAAAGGTCACCAAAGGTCACCAAAGGTCACCAAAGGTCTCCCCAAAGGTCACCAAAGGTCACCCTAAAGGTCAACAAAGGTCACCAAAGGTCACCAAAGGTCACCCCAAAGGTCACCAAAGGTCACCAAAGGTCACCCCAAAGGTCACCAAAGGTCACCCCAAAGGTCACCAAAGGTCACCCCAAAGGTCACCAAAGGTCACCAAAGGTCACCCCAAAGGTCACCCCAAAGGTCACCCCAAAGGTCACCAAAGGTCACCAAAGGTCACCAAAGGTCTCCCCAAAGGTCACCAAAGGTCACCCCAAAGGTCACCAAAGGTCACCAAAGGTCACCCCAAAGGTCACTAAAGGTCACCCCAAAGGTCACCAAAGGTCACCAAAGGTCACCAAAGGTCACCAAAGGTCACCCCAAAGGTCACCAAAGGTCACCCCAAGGGTCACCAAAGGTCACCAAAGGTCACCCCAAAGGTCACCACAGGTCACCCCAAAGGTCACCAAAGGTCACCCCAAAGGTCACCCCAAAGGTCACCAAAGGTCACCAAAGGTCACCAAAGGTCACCAAAGGTCACCCCAAAGGTCACCAAAGGTCACCCCAAAGGTCACCAAAGGTCACCAAAGGTCACCAAAGGTCACCAAAGGTCACCCCAAAGGTCACCAAAGGTCACCCCAAAGGTCACCAAAGGTCACCAAAGGTCACCCCAAAGGTCACCAAAGGTCATCCCAAAGGTCACCAAAGGTCACCAAAGGTCACCAAAGGTCACCAAAGGTCACCCAAAAGGTCACCAAAGGTCACCAAAGGTCTCCCCAAAGGTCACCAAAGGTCACCCCAAAGGTCACCAAAGGTCACCAAAGGTCACCAAAGGTCACCAAAGGTCACCCCAAAGGTCACCAAAGGTCACCCCAAAGGGCACCAAAGGTCACCCCAAAGGTCACCAAAGGTCACCAAAGGTCACCCCAAAGGTCACCAAAGGTCACCCCAAAGGTCACCAAAGGTCACCCCAAAGGTCACCCCAAAGGTCACCCCAAAGGTCACCAAAGGTCACCCCAAAGGTCACCAAAGGTCACCCCAAAGGTCACCAAAGGTCACCAAAGGTCACCAAAGGTCACCCCAAAGGTCACCAAAGGTCACCAAAGGTCACCAAAGGTCACCAAAGGTCACCCCAAAGGTCACCAAAGGTCACCAAAGGTCACCAAAGATCACCCCAAAGGTCACCAAAGGTCACCCCAAAGGTCACCAAAGGTCACCAAAGGTCACCAAAGGTCACCAAAGATCACCCCAAAGGTCACCAAAGGTCACCCCAAAGGTCACCAAAGGTCACCAAAGGTCACCAAAGGTCACCCCAAAGGTCACCAAAGGTCACCCCAAAGGTCACCAAAGGTCACCAAAGGTCACCCCAAAGGTCACCAAAGGTCACCAAAGGTCACCCCAAAGATCACCAAAGGTCACCCCAAAGGTCACCAAAGGTCACCAAAGGTCACAAAGGTCACCCCAAAGGTCACCAAAGGTCACCAAAGGTCACCAAAGGTCACCAAAAATCACCCCAAAGGTCACTAAAGGTCACCCCAAAGGTCACCAAAGGTCACCAAAAATCACCAAAGGTCACCAAAGGTCACCAAAGGTCACCAAAGGTCACCCCAAAGGTCACCAAAGGTCACCCCAAAGGTCACCAAAGGTCACCCCAAAGGTCACCCCAAAGGCCACCCCAAAGGACACCAAAGGTCACCAAAGGTCAATAAAGGTCACCCCAAAGGTCACCAAAGGTCACCCCAAAGGTCACCAAAGGTCACCAAAGGTCACCCCAAAGGTCACCAAAGGTCACCAAAGGTCTCCCCAAAGGTCACCAAAGGTCATCCTAAAGGTCACCAAAGGTCACCAAAGGTCACCAAAGGTCACCCCAAAGGTCACCAAAGGTCACCAAAGGTCACCCCAAAGGTCACCAAAGGTCACCCCAAAGGTCACCAAAGGTCACCCCAAAGGTCACCGAAGGTCACCAAAGGTCACCCCAAAGTTCACCCCAAAGGTCACCCCAAAGGTCACCAAAGGTCACCAAAGGTCACCAAAGGTCACCCCAAAAGTCACCAAAGGTCACCCCAAAGGTCACCAAAGGTCACCAAAGGTCACCCCAAAGGTCACTAAAGGTCACCCCAAAGGTCACCAAAGGTCACCAAAGGTCACCAAAGGTCACCCCAAAGGTCACCAAAGGTCACCCCAAGGGTCACCAAAGGTCACCAAAGGTCACCCCAAAGGTCACCAAAGGTCACCCCAAAGGTCACCAAAGGTCACCCCAAAGGTCACCCCAAAGGTCACCAAAGGTCACCAAAGGTCACCAAAGGTCACCAAAGGTCACCCCAAAGGTCACCAAAGGTCACCCCAAAGGTCACCAAAGGTCACCAAAGGTCACCAAAGGTCACCAAAGGTCACCCCAAAGGTCACTAAAGCTCACCCCAAAGGTCACCAAAGGTCACCAAAGGTCACCAAAGGTCACCCCAAAGGTCACCAAAGGTCACCAAAGGTCACCAAAGGTCTCCCCAAAGGTCACCAAAGGTCACCCTAAAGGTCACCAAAGGTCACCAAAGGTCACCCCAAAGGTCACCAAAGGTCACCAAAGGTCACCCCAAAGGTCACCAAAGGTCACCCCAAAGGTCACCAAAGGTCACCCCAAAGGTCACCAAAGGTCACCAAAGGTCACCCCAAA
The DNA here is from genome assembly GCA_940337035.1 of Agriotes lineatus. Lineage (NCBI taxonomy): Eukaryota > Metazoa > Arthropoda > Insecta > Coleoptera > Elateridae > Agriotes > Agriotes lineatus. Next base: position 11,485 of record CALNHX010012239.1, read on the forward strand.
GGTCACCCCAAAGGTCACCCCAAAGGTCACCAAAGGTCACCAAAGGTCACCAAAGGTCTCCCCAAAGGTCACCAAAGGTCACCCCAAAGGTCACCAAAGGTCACCAAAGGTCACCCCAAAGGTCACTAAAGGTCACCCCAAAGGTCACCAAAGGTCACCAAAGGTCACCAAAGGTCACCAAAGGTCACCCCAAAGGTCACCAAAGGTCACCCCAAGGGTCACCAAAGGTCACCAAAGGTCACCCCAAAGGTCACCAAAGGTCACCCCAAAGGTCACCAAAGGTCACCCCAAAGGTCACCCCAAAGGTCACCAAAGGTCACCAAAGGTCACCAAAGGTCACCAAAGGTCACCCCAAAAGTCACCAAAGGTCACCCCAAAGGTCACCAAAGGTCACCAAAGGTCACCAAAGGTCACCAAAGGTCACCCCAAAGGTCACCAAAGGTCACCCCAAAGGTCACCAAAGGTCACCAAAGGTCACCCCAAAGGTCACCAAAGGTCACCCCAAAGGTCACCAAAGGTCACCAAAGGTCACCAAAGGTCACCAAAGGTCACCCAAAAGGTCACCAAAGGTCACCAAAGGTCTCCCCAAAGGTCACCAAAGGTCACCCCAAAGGTCACCAAAGGTCACCAAAGGTCACCAAAGGTCACCAAAGGTCACCCCAAAGGTCACCAAAGGTCACCCCAAAGGTCACCAAAGGTCACCCCAAAGGTCACCAAAGGTCACCAAAGGTCACCCCAAAGGTCACCAAAGGTCACCCCAAAGGTCACCAAAGATCACCCCAAAGGTCACCCCAAAGGTCACCCCAAAGGTCACCAAAGGTCACCCCAAAGGTCACCAAAGGTCACCCCAAAGGTCACCAAAGGTCACCAAAGGTCACCAAAGGTCACCCCAAAGGTCACCAAAGGTCACCAAAGGTCACCAAAGGTCACCAAAGGTCACCCCAAAGGTCACCAAAGGTCACCAAAGGTCACCAAAGATCACCCCAAAGGTCACCAAAGGTCACCCCAAAGGTCACCAAAGGTCACCAAAGGTCACCAAAGGTCACCAAAGATCACCCCAAAGGTCACCAAAGGTCACCCCAAAGGTCACCAAAGGTCACCAAAGGTCACCAAAGGTCACCCCAAAGGTCACCAAAGGTCACCCCAAAGGTCACCAAAGGTCACCAAAGGTCACCCCAAAGGTCACCAAAGGTCACCAAAGGTCACCCCAAAGGTCACCAAAGGTCACCCCAAAGGTCACCAAAGGTCACCAAAGGTCACAAGGGTCACCCCAAAGGTCACCAAAGGTCACCAAAGGTCACCAAAGGTCACCAAAAATCACCCCAAAGGTCACTAAAGGTCACCCCAAAGGTCACCAAAGGTCACCAAAAATCACCAAAGGTCACCAAAGGTCACCAAAGGTCACCAAAGGTCACCCCAAAGGTCACCAAAGGTCACCCCAAAGGTCCCAAAGGTCACCCCAAAGGTCACCCCAAAGGTCACCCCAAAGGACACCAAAGGTCACCAAAGGTCAATAAAGGTCACCCCAAAGGTCACCAAAGGTCACCCCAAAGGTCACCAAAGGTCACCAAAGGTCACCCCAAAGGTCACCAAAGGTCACCAAAGGTCTCCCCAAAGGTCACCAAAGGTCATCCTAAAGGTCACCAAAGGTCACCAAAGGTCACCAAAGGTCACCCCAAAGGTCACCAAAGGTCACCAAAGGTCACCCCAAAGGTCACCAAAGGTCACCCCAAAGGTCACCAAAGGTCACCCCAAAGGTCACCAAAGGTCACCAAAGGTCACCCCAAAGTTCACCCCAAAGGTCACCCCAAAGGTCACCAAAGGTCACCAAAGGTCACCAAAGGTCACCCCAAAGGTCACCAAAGGTCACCCCAAAGGTCACCAAAGGTCACCAAAGGTCACCCCAAAGGTCACTAAAGGTTACCCCAAAGGTCACCAAAGGTCACCAAAGGTCACCAAAGGTCACCAAAGGTCACCCCAAAGGTCACCAAAGGTCACCCCAAGGGTCACCAAAGGTCACCAAAGGTCACCCCAAAGGTCACCAAAGGTCACCCCAAAGGTCACCAAAGGTCACCCCAAAGGTCACCCCAAAGGTCACCAAAGGTCACCAAAGGTCACCAAAGGTCACCAAAGGTCACCCCAAAGGTCACCAAAGGTCACCCCAAAGGTCACCAAAGGTCACCAAAGGTCACCAAAGGTCACCAAAGGTCACCCCAAAGGTCACCAAAGGTCACCCCAAAGGTCACCAAAGGTCACCAAAGGTCACCCCAAAGGTCACCAAAGGTCACCCCAAAGGTCACCAAAGGTCACCAAAGGTCACCAAAGGTCACCCAAAAGGTCACCAAAGGTCACCAAAGGTCTCCCCAAAGGTCACCAAAGGTCTCCCCAAAGGTCACCAAAGGTCACCAAAGGTCACCAAAGGTCACCAAAGGTCACCCCAAAGGTCACCCAAGGTCACCCCAAAGGTCACCAAAGGTCTCCAAAGGTCACCCCAAAGGTCACCAAAGGTCACCCCAAAGGTCACCCCAAAGGTCACCCCAAAGGTCACCAAAGGTCACCCCAAAGGTCACCAAAGGTCACCAAAGGTCACCAAAGGTCACCCCAAAGGTCACCAAAGGTCACCAAAGGTCACCAAAGGTCACCAAAGGTCACCCCAAAGGTCACCAAAGGTCACCAAAGATCACCCCAAAGGTCACCAAAGGTCACCCCAAAGGTCACCAAAGGTCACCAAAGGTCACCAAAGGTCACCAAAGATCACCCCAAAGGTCACCAAAGGTCACCCCAAAGGTCACCAAAGGTCACCAAAGGTCACCAAAGGTCACCCCAAAGGTCACCAAAGGTCACCCCAAAGGTCACCAAAGGTCACCAAAGGTCACCCCAAAGGTCACCAAAGGTCACCAAAGGTCACCCCAAAGGTCACCAAAGGTCACCCCAAAGGTCACCAAAGGTCACCAAAGGTCACAAAGGTCACCCCAAAGGTCACCAAATGGTCACCAAAGGTCACCAAAGGTCACCAAAAATCACCCCAAAGGTCACTAAAGGTCACCCCAAAGGTCACCAAAGGTCACCAAAAATCACCAAAGGTCACCAAAGGTCACCAAGGTCACCAAAGGTCACCCCAAAGGTCACCAAAGGTCACCCCAAAAGTCACCAAAGGTCACCCCAAAGGTCACCCCAAAGGTCACCCCAAAGGACACCAAAGGTCACCAAAGGTCAATAAAGGTCACCCCAAAGGTCACCAAAGGTCACCCCAAAGGTCACCAAAGGTCACCCCAAAGGTCACCAAAGGTCACCAAAGGTCACCAAAGGTCACCAAAGGTCACCCCAAAGGTCACCAAAGGTCACCCCAAAGGTCACCAAAGGTCACCAAAGGTCACCAAAGGTCACCAAAGGTCACCCCAAAGGTCACTAAAGGTCACCCCAAAGGTCACCAAAGGTCACCAAAGGTCACCAAAGGTCACCAAAGGTCACCCCAAAGGTCACCAAAGGTCACCAAAGGTCACCCCAAAGTTCACCCAAAGGTCACCCCAAAGGTCACCAAAGGTCACCAAAGGTCACCAAAGGTCACCCCAAAGGTCACCAAAGGTCACCCCAAAGGTCACCAAAGGTCACCAAAGGTCACCCCAAAGGTCACTAAAGGTTACCCCAAAGGTCACCAAAGGTCACCAAAGGTCACCAAAGGTCACCAAGGTCACCCCAAAGGTCACCAAAGGTCACCCCAAGGGTCACCAAAGGTCACCAAAGGTCACCCCAAAGGTCACCAAAGGTCACCCCAAAGGTCACCAAAGGTCACCCCAAAGGTCACCCCAAAGGTCACCAAAGGTCACCAAAGGTCACCAAAGGTCACCAAAGGTCACCAAAGGTCACCCCAAAGGTCACCAAAGGTCACCCCAAAGGTCACAAAGGTCACCAAAGGTCACCAAAGGTCACCAAAGGTCACCCCAAAGGTCACCAAAGGTCACCCCAAAGGTCACCAAAGGTCACCAAAGGTCACCCCAAAGGTCACCAAAGGTCACCCCAAAGGTCACCAAAGGTCACCAAAGGTCACCAAAGGTCACCAAAGGTCACCAAAGGTCACCCAAAAGGTCACCAAAGGTCACCAAAGGTCTCCCCAAAGGTCACCAAAGGTCACCCCAAAGGTCACCAAAGGTCACCAAAGGTCACCAAAGGTCACCAAAGGTCACCCCAAAGGTCACCAAAGGTCACCCCAAGGTCACCAAAGGTCACCAAAGGTCACCCCAAAGGTCACCAAAGGTCACCCCAAAGGTCACCAAAGGTCACCCCAAAGGTCACCCCAAAGGTCACCCCAAAGGTCACCAAAGGTCACCCCAAAGGTCACCAAAGGTCACCAAAGGTCACCAAAGGTCACCCCAAAGGTCACCAAAGGTCACCAAAGGTCACCAAAGGTCACCAAAGGTCACCCCAAAGGTCACCAAAGGTCACCAAAGGTCACCAAAGATCACCCCAAAGGTCACCAAAGGTCACCCCAAAGGTCACCAAAGGTCACCAAAGGTCACCAAAGGTCACCAAAGATCACCCCAAAGGTCACCAAAGGTCACCCCAAAGGTCACCAAAGGTCACCAAAGGTCACCAAAGGTCACCCCAAAGGTCACCAAAGGTCACTCCAAAGGTCACCAAAGGTCACCAAAGGTCACCCCAAAGGTCACCAAAGGTCACCAAAGGTCACCCCAAAGGTCACCAAAGGTCACCCCAAAGGTCACCAAAGGTCACCAAAGGTCACAAAGGTCACCCCAAAGGTCACCAAAGGTCACCAAAGGTCACCAAAGGTCACCAAAAATCACCCCAAAGGTCACTAAAGGTCACCCCAAAGGTCACCAAAGGTCACCAAAAATCACCAAAGGTCACCAAAGGTCACCAAAGGTCACCAAAGGTCACCCCAAAGGTCACCAAAGGTCACCCCAAAAGTCACCAAAGGTCACCCCAAAGGTCACCCCAAAGGTCACCCCAAAGGACACCAAAGGTCACCAAAGGTCAATAAAGGTCACCCCAAAGGTCACCAAAGGTCACCCCAAAGGTCACCAAAGGTCACCAAAGGTCACCCCAAAGGTAACCAAAAGTCACCCCAAAGGTCACCAAAGGTCACCAAAGGTCACCAAAGGTCACCCCAAAGGTCACCAAAGGTCACCAAAGGTCACCAAAGGTCACCAAAGGTCACCCCAAAGGTCACCAAAGGTCACCCCAAAGGTCACCAAAGGTCACCAAAGGTCACCAAAGGTCACCAAAGGTCACCCCAAAGGTCACTAAAGGTCACCCCAAAGGTCACCAAAGGTCACCAAAGGTCACCAAAGGTCACCAAAGGTCACCAAAGGTCACCCCAAAGGTCACCAAAGGTCATCCCAAAGGTCACCAAAGGTTACCAAAGGTCACCAAAGGTCACCCCAAAGGTCACCAAAGGTCACCAAAGGTCACCAAAGGTCACCCCAAAGGTCACCAAAGGTCACCAAAGGTCACCAAAGGTCACCCCAAAGGTCACCAAAGGTCACCCCAAAGGTCACCAAAGGTCACCAAAGGTCACCAAAGGTCACCAAAGGTCACCCCAAAGGTCACCAAAGGTCACCCCAAAGGTCACCCCAAAGGTCACCAAAGGTTACCAAAGGTCACCAAAGGTCACCCCAAAGGTCACCAAAGGTCACCAAAGGTCACCCCAAAGGTCACCAAAGGTCACCAAAGGTTACCAAAGGTCACCCCAAAGGTCACTAAAGGTCACCAAAGGTCACCAAAGGTAACCAAAGGTCACCCCAAAGGTCACCAAAGGTCACCCCAAAGGTCACCAAAGGTCACCAAAGGTCACCCCAAAGGTCACCAAAGGTCACCCCAAAGGTCACCAAACGTCATCAAAGGTCACCCCAAAGGTCACCAAAGGTCACCCCAAAGGTCACCAAAGGTCACCAAAGGTCACCAAAGGTCACCCCAAGGGTCACCAAAGGTCACCCCAAAGGTCACCCCAAAGGTCACCAAAGGTTACCAAAGGTCACCAAAGGTCACCAAAGGTAACCAAAGGTCACCCCAAAGGTCACCAAAGGTCACCCCAAAGGTCACCAAAGGTCACCAAAGGTCACCCCAAAGGTCACCAAAGGTCACCCCAAAGGTCACCAAAGGTCACCAAAGGTCACCCCAAAGGTCACCAAAGGTCACCCCAAAGGTCACCAAAGGTCACCCCAAAGGTCACCAAAGGTCACCAAAGGTCACCCCAAAGGTCACCAAAGGTCACCCCAAAGGTCACCAAAGGTCACCCCAAAGGTCACCAAAGGTCACCAAAGGTCACCCCAAAGGTCACCAAAGGTCACCCCAAAGGTCACCAAAGGTCACCAAAGGTCACCCCAAAGGTCACCAAAGGTCACCCCAAAGGTCACCAAAGGTCACCAAAGGTCACCAAAGGTCACCCCAAAGGTCACCAAAGGTCACCCCAAAGGTCACCCCAAAGGTCACCAAAGGTTACCAAAGGTCACCAAAGGTCACCAAAGGTAACCAAAGGTCACCCCAAAGGTCACCAAAGGACACCCCAAAGGTCACCAAAGGTCACCCCAAAGGTCACCAAAGGTCACCCCAAAGGTCACCAAAGGTCACCAAAGGTCACCCCAAAGGTCACCAAAGGTCACCCCAAAGGTCACCAAAGGTCACCAAAGGTCACCAAAGGTCACCCCAAAGGTCACCCCAAAGGTCACCAAAGGTTACCAAAGGTCACCAAAGGTCACCCCAAAGGTCACCAAAGGTCACCAAAGGTCACCCCAAAGGTCACCAAAGGTCACCAAAGGTTACCAAAGGTCACCCCAAAGGTCACTAAAGGTCACCAAAGGTCACCAAAGGTAACCAAAGGTCACCCCAAAGGTCACCAAAGGTCACCCCAAAGGTCACCAAAGGTCACCAAAGGTCACCCCAAAGGTCACCAAAGGTCACCCCAAAGGTCACCAAAGGTCACCAAAGGTCACCCCAAAGGTCACCAAAGGTCACCCCAAAGGTCACCAAAGGTCACCCCAAAGGTCACCAAAGGTCACCAAAGGTCACCAAAGGTCACCAAAGGTCACCCCAAAGGTCACCAAAGGTCACCCCAAAGGTCACCCCAAAGGTCACCAAAGGTTACCAAAGGTCACCAAAGGTCACCCCAAAGGTCACCAAAGGTCACCAAAGGTCACCCCAAAGGTCACCAAAGGTCACCAAAGGTTACCAAAGGTCACCCCAAAGGTCACTAAAGGTCACCAAAGGTCACCAAAGGTAACCAAAGGTCACCCCAAAGGTCACCAAAGGTCACCCCAAAGGTCACCAAAGGTCACCAAAGGTCACCCCAAAGGTCACCAAAGGTCACCCCAAAGGTCACCAAAGGTCACCAAAGGTCACCCCAAAGGTCACCAAAGGTCACCCCAAAGGTCACCCCAAAGGTCACCAAAGGTTACCAAAGGTCACCAAAGGTCACCCCAAAGGTCACCAAAGGTCACCAAAGGTCACCCCAAAGGTCACCAAAGGTCACCAAAGGTTACCAAAGGTCACCCCAAAGGTCACTAAAGGTCACCAAAGGTCACCAAAGGTAACCAAAGGTCACCCCAAAGGTCACCAAAGGTCACCCCAAAGGTCACCAAAGGTCACCAAAGGTCACCCCAAAGGTCACCAAAGGTCACCCCAAAGGTCACCAAAGGTCACCAAAGGTCACCCCAAAGGTCACCAAAGGTCACCCCATAGGTCACCAAAGGTCACCAAAGGTCACCAAAGGTCACCCCAAAGGTCACCAAAAGTCACCAAAGGTCACCAAAGGTCACCAAAGGTCACCCCAAAGGTCACCAAAGGTCACCCCAAAGGTCACCAAAGGTCACCAAAGGTCACCAAAGGTCACCCCAAAGGTCACCAAAGGTCACCCCAAAGGTCACCAAAGGTCACCAAAGGTCACCAAAGGTCACCCCAAAGGTCACCAAAGGTCACCAAAGGTCACCAAAGGTCACCCCAAAGGTCACTAAAGGTCACCCCAAAGTTCACCAAAGGTCACCAAAGGTCACCAAAGGTCACCAAAGGTCACCCCAAAGGTCACCAAAGGTCACCCCAAAGGTCACCAAAGGTCACCAAAGGTCACCAAAGGTCACCCCAAAGGTCACCAAAGGTCACCCCAAAGGTCACCAAATGTCACCAAAAGTCACCAAAGGTCACCCCAAAGGTCACCAAAGGTCACCCCAAAGGTCACCAAAGGTCACCAACGGTCACCCCAAAGGTCACCAAAGGTCACCCCAAAGGTCACCAAAGGTCACCCCAAAGGTCACCAAAGGTCACCCCAAAGGTCACCCCAAAGGTCACCAAAGGTCACCAAAATTCACCAAAGGTCACCCCAAAGGTCACCAAAGGTCACCCCAAAGGTCACCAAAGGTCACCAAAGGTCACCAAAGGTCACCCCAAAGGTCACCAAAGGTCACCCCAAAGGTCACCAAAGGTCACCAAAGGTCACCCCAAAGGTCACCAAAGGTCACCAAAGGTCACCAAAGGTCACCAAAGGTCACCCCAAAGGTCACCAAAGGTCACCCCAAAGGTCACCAAAGGTCAACAAAGGTCACCAAAGGTCACCAAAGGTCACCCCAAAGGTTACCAAAGGTCACCCCAAAGGTCACCAAAGGTCACCAAAGGTCACCAAAAGTCACCCCAAAGGTCACCAAAGGTCACCCTAAAGGTCACCAAAGGTCACCAAAGGTCACCAAAGGTCACCAAAAAGGTCACCAAAGGTCACCAAAGGTCACCAAAGGTCACCAAAGGTCACCAAAGGTCACCAAAGGTCACCAAAGGTCACCAAAGGTCACCCCAAAGGTCACTAAAGGTCACCAAAGGTCACCCCAAAGGTCACCAAAGGTCACCCTAAAGGTCACCAAAGGTCACCAAAGGTCACCAAAGGTCACCAAAAAGGTCACCAAAGGTCACCAAAGGTCACCAAAGGTCACCAAAGGTCACCAAAGGTCACCAAAGGTCACCCCAAAGGTCACTAAAGGTCACCCCAAAGGTCACCAAAGGTCACCAAAGGTCACCAAAGGCCACCAAAGGTCACCCCAAAGGTCACCAAAGGTCACCCCAAAGGTCACCAAAGGTCACCAAAGGTCACCCCAAAGGTCACCAAAGGTCACCCCAAAGGTCACCAAAGGTCACCCCAAAGGTCACCCCAAAGGTCACCCCAAAGGTCACCAAAGGTCACCAAAGGTCACCAAAGGTCACCCCAAAGGTCACCAAAGGTCACCCCAAAGGTCACCAAAGGTCACCAAAGGTCACCAAAAGTCACCCCAAAGGTCACCAAAAGTCACCCCAAAGGTCACCAAAGGTCACCAAAGGTCACCAAAGGTCACCCCAAAGGTCACCAAAGGTCACCAAAGGTTACCAAAGGTCACCAAAGGTCACCCCAAAGGTCACCAAAGGTCACCAAAGGTCACCCCAAAGGGCACCAAAGGTCACCAAAGGTCACCAAAGGTCACCAGAGGTCACCCCAAAGGTCACTAAAGGTCACCGCAAAGGTCACCAAAGGTCACCAAAGGTCACCAAAGGTCACCAAAGGTCACCCCAAAGGTCACCAAAAGTCATCCCAAAGGTCACCAAAGGTCACCAAAGGTCACCCCAAAGGTCACCAAAGGTCACCAAAGGTCACCAAAGGTCTCCCCAAAGGTCACCAAAGGTCACCCCAAAGGTCACCAAAGGTCACCAAAGGTCACCAAAGGTCACCAAAGGTCACCAAAGGTCACCCCAAAGGTCACCAAAGGTCACCCCAAAGGTCACCAAAGGTCACCAAAGGTCACCCCAAAGGTCACCAAAGGTCACCCCAAAGGTCACCAAAGGTCACCCCAAAGGTCACCCCAAAGGTCACCCCAAAGGTCACCAAAGGTCACCCCAAAAGGTCACCAAAGGTCACCAAAGGTCACCCCAAAGGTCACCAAAGGTCACCAAAGGTCACCAAAGGTCACCAAAGGTCACCCCAAAGGTCACCAAAGGTCACCAAAGGTCACCAAAGATCACCCCAAAGGTCACCAAAGGTCACCCCAAAGGTCACCAAAGGTCACCAAAGGTCACCAAAGGTCACCAAAGATCACCCCAAAGGTCACCAAAGGTCACCCCAAAGGTCACCAAAGGTCACCAAAGGTCACCAAAGGTCACCCCAAAGGTCACCAAAGGTTACCCCAAAGGTCACCAAAGGTCACCCCAAAGGTCACCAAAGCTCACCCCAAAGGTCACCAAAGGTCACCAAAGGTCACCCCAAAGGTCACCAAAGGTCACCCCAAAGGTCACCAAAGGTCACCAAAGGTCACCCCAAAGGTCACCAAAGGTTACCCCAAAGGTCACCAAAGGTCACCAAAGGTCACCCCAAAGGTCACCAAAGGTCACCCCAAAGGTCACCAAATTTCACCAAAGGTCACCAAAGGTCACCCCAAAGGTCACCAAAGGTCACCCCAAAGGTCACCAAAGGTCACCCCAAAGGTCACCCCAAAGGTCACCCCAAAGGACACCAAAGGTCACCAAAGGTCAATAAAGGTCACCTCAAAGGTCACCAAAGGTCACCACAAAGGTCACCAAAGGTCACCAAAGGTCACCCCAAAGGTCACCAAAAGTCACCCCAAAGGTCACCAAAGGTCACCAAAGGTCACCAAAGGTCACCCCAAAGGTCACCAAAGGTCACCAAAGGTCACCAAAGGTCACCAAAGGTCACCCCAAAGGTCACCAAAGGTCACCCCAAAGGTCACCAAAGGTCACCAAAGGTCACCAAAGGTCACCAAAGGTCACCCCAAAGGTCACTAAAGGTCACCCCAAAGGTCACCAAAGGTCACCAAAGGTCACCAAAGGTCACCAAAGGTCACCCCAAAGGTCACCAAAGCTCATCCCAAAGGTCACCAAAGGTTACCAAAGGTCACCAAAGGTCACCCCAAAGGTCACCAAAGGTCACCAAAGGTCACCAAAGGTCACCCCAAAGGTCACCAAAGGTCACCAAAGGTCACCAAAGGTCACCCCAAAGGTCACCAAAGGTCACCGCAAAGGTCACCAAAGGTCACCAAAGGTCACCAAAGGTCACCAAAGGTCACCCCAAAGGTCACCAAAGGTCACCCCAAAGGTCACCCCAAAGGTCACCAAAGGTTACCAAAGGTCACCAAAGGTCACCCCAAAGGTCACCAAAGGTCACCAAAGGTCACCCCAAAGGTCACTAAAGGTCACCAAAGGTCACCAAAGGTAACCAAAGGTCACCCCAAAGGTCACCAAAGGTCACCCCAAAGGTCACCAAAGGTCACCAAAGGTCACCCCAAAGGTCACCAAAGGTCACCCCAAAGGTCACCAAAGGTCACCAAAGGTCACCCCAAAGGTCACCAAAGGTCACCCCAAAGGTCACCAAAGGTCACCAAAGGTCACCCCAAAGGTCACCAAAGGTCACCCCAAAGGTCACCAAAGGTCACCCCAAAGGTTACCAAAGGTCACCAAAGGTCACCCCAAAGGTCACCAAAGGTCACCCCAAAGGTCACCAAAGGTCACCCCAAAGGTCACCAAAGGTCACCAAAGGTCACCCCAAAGGTCACCAAAGGTCACCCCAAAGGTCACCAAAGGTCACCAAAGGTCACCCCAAAGGTCACCAAAGGTCACCCCAAAGGTCACCAAAGGTCACCAAAGGTCACCAAAGCTCACCCCAAAGGTCACCAAAGGTCACCCCAAAGGTCACCCCAAAGGTCACCAAAGGTTACCAAAGGTCACCAAAGGTCACCAAAGGTAACCAAAGGTCACCCCAAAGGTCACCAAAGGTCACCCCAAAGGTCACCAAAGGTCACCAAAAGTCACCCCAAAGGTCACCAAAGGTCACCCCAAAGGTCACCAAAGGTCACCAAAGGTCACCCCAAAGGTCACCAAAGGTCACCCCAAAGGTCACCAAAGGTCACCAAAGGTCACCAAAGGTCACCCCAAAGGTCACCAAAGGTCACCCCAAAGGTCACCCCAAAGGTCACCAAAGGTTACCAAAGGTCACCAAAGGTCACCCCAAAGGTCACCAAAGGTCACCAAAGGTCACCCCAAAGGTCACCAAAGGTCACCAAAGGTTACCAAAGGTCACCCCAAAGGTCACTAAAGGTCACCAAAGGTCACCAAAGGTAACCAAAGGTCACCCCAAAGGTCACCAAAGGTCACCCCAAAGGTCACCAAAGGTCACCCCAAAGGTCACCCCAAAGGTCACCAAAGGTCACCCCAAAGGTCACCAAAGGTCACCAAAGGTCACCCCAAAGGTCACCAAAGGTCACCCCAAAGGTCACCAAAGGTCACCCCAAAGGTCACCAAAGGTCACCAAAGGTCACCAAAGGTCACCAAAGGTCACCCCAAAGGTCACCAAAGGTCACCCCAAAGGTCACCCCAAAGGTCACCAAAGGTTACCAAAGGTCACCAAAGGTCACCCCAAAGGTCACCAAAGGTCACCAAAGGTCACCCCAAAGGTCACCAAAGGTTACCAAAGGTTACCAAAGGTCACCCCAAAGGTCACTAAAGGTCACCAAAGGTCACCAAAGGTAACCAAAGGTCACCCCAAAGGTCACCAAAGGTCACCCCAAAGGTCACCAAAGGTCACCAAAGGTCACCCCAAAGGTCACCAAAGGTCACCCCAAAGGTCACCAAAGGTCACCAAAGGTCACCCCAAAGGTCACCAAAGGTCACCCCAAAGGTCACCAAAGGTTACCAAGGGTCACCAAAGGTCACCCTAAAGGTCACCAAAGGTCACCAAAGGTCACCCCAAAGGTCACCAAAGGTCACCAAAGGTTACCAAAGGTCACCCCAAAGGTCACTAAAGGTCACCAAAGGTCACCAAAGGTAACCAAAGGTCACCCCAAAGGTCACCAAAGGTCACCCCAAAGGTCACCAAAGGTCGCCAAAGGTCACCCCAAAGGTCACCAAAGGTCACCCCAAAGGTCACCAAAGGTCACCAAAGGTCACCCCAAAGGTCACCAAAGGTCACCCCAAAGGTCACCAAAGGTCACCAAAGGTCACCAAAGGTCACCCCAAAGGTCACCAAAAGTCACCAAAGGTCACCAAAGGTCACCAAAGGTCACCCCAATGGTCACCAAAGGTCACCCCAAAGGTCACCAAAGGTCACCAAAGGTCACCAAAGGTCACCAAAGGTCACCCCAAAGGTCACCAAAGGTCACCCCAAAGGTCACCAAAGGTCACCAAAGGTCACCAAAGGTCACCCCAAAGGTCACCAAAGGTCACCAAAGGTCACCAAAGGTCACCCCAAAGGTCACCAAAGGTCACCAAAGGTCACCAAAGGTCACCAAAGGTCACCCCAAAGGTCACTAAAGGTTACCCCAAAGTTCACCAAAGGTCACCAAAGGTCACCAAAGGTCACCAAAGGTCACCCCAAAGGTCACCAAAGGTCACCCCAAAGGTCACCAAAGGTCACCAAAGGTCACCAAAGGTCACCCCAAAGGTCACCAAAGGTCACCCCAAAGGTCACCAAAGGTCACCAAAGGTCACCAAAGGTCACCCCAAAGGTCACCAAAGGTCACCCCAAAGGTCACCAAAGGTCACCCCAAAGGTCACCAAAGGTCACCAAAGGTCACCAAAGGTCACCAAAGGTCACCCCAAAGATCACCAAAGGTCACCCCAAAGGTCACCAAAGGTCACCAAAGGTCACCAAAGGTCACCAAAGGTCACCAAAGGTCACCCCAAAGATCACCAAAGGTCACCCCAAAGGTCACCAAAGGTCACCAAAGGTCACCAAAGGTCACCCCAAAGGTCACCAAAGGTCACCCCAAAGGTCACCAAAGGTCACCAAAGGTCACCCCAAAGGTCACCAAAGGTCACCCCAAAGGTCACCAAAGGTCACCAAAGGTCACCCCAAAGGTCACCAAAGGTCACCAAAGGTCACCAAAGGTCACCAAAGGTCACCCCAAAGGTCACCAAAGGTCACCCCAAAGGTCACCAAAGGTCACCCCAAAGGTCACCCCAAAGGTCACCCCAAAGGTCACCAAAGGTCACCAAAGGTCACCAAAGGTCACCAAAGGTCACCCCAAAGGTCACCAAAGGTCACCCCAAAGGTCACCAAAGGTCACCAAAGGTCACCAAAAGTCACCCCAAAGGTCACCAAAGGTCACCCCAAAGGTCACCAAAGTTCACCAAAGGTCACCAAAGGTCACCCCAAAAGTCACCAAAGGTCACCAAAGGTTACCAAAGGTCACCAAAGGTCAAACCAAAGGTCACCAAAGGTCACCAAAGGTCACCCCAAAGGTCACCAAAGGTCAACAAAGGTCACCAAAGGTCACCCCAAAGGTCACTAAAGGTCACCGCAAAGGTCACCAAAGGTCACCAAAGGTCACCAAAGGTCACCAAAGGTCACCCCAAAGGTCACCAAAAGTCATCCCAAAGGTCACCAAAGGTCACCAAAGGTCACCAAAGGTCACCCCAAAGGTCACCAAAGGTCACCAAAGGTCACCAAAGGTCTCCCCAAAGGTCACCAAAGGTCACCCCAAAGGTCACCAAAGGTCACCAAAGGTCACCAAAGGTCACCCCAAAGGTCACCAAAGGTCACCAAAGGTCACCCCAAAGGTCACCAAAGGTCACCCCAAAGGTCACCAAAGGTCACCCCAAAGGTCACCAAAGGTCACCAAAGGTCACCCCAAAGGTCACCCCAAAGGTCACCCCAAAGGTCACCAAAGGTCACCAAAGGTCACCAAAGGTCACCCCAAAGGTCACCAAAGGTCACCCCAAAGGTCACCAAAGGTCACCAAAGGTCACCCCAAAGGTCACTAAAGGTCACCCCAAAGGTCACCAAAGGTCACCAAAGGTCACCAAAGGTCACCAAAGGTCACCCCAAAGGTCACCAAAGGTCACCCCAAGGGTCACCAAAGGTCACCAAAGGTCACCCCAAAGGTCACCAAAGGTCACCCCAAAGGTCACCAAAGGTCACCCCAAAGGTCACCCCAAAGGTCACCAAAGGTCACCAAAGGTCACCAAAGGTCACCAAAGGTCACCCCAAAGGTCACCAAAGGTCACCCCAAAGGTCACCAAAGGTCACCAAA